>PVIU01018473.1:0-38945 GCA_004026605.1 Ondatra zibethicus
TGATCCATTTGGACTTGAGTTTTGTACATGGTGATAGATAGGGGTCTACTTTCATTTGTCTACATGTTGATATCCAGTTATGCCAGCACCACTTGTTGAATATGCTTTCTTTTTTCCATTTGATATTTTTTGCTTCTTTATCAAATATCAGGTGTTCGAAGATGTGTGGATTGATATCTGGGTCTTCTATTCGGTTCCAGTGGTCCTCCTGTCTGTTCTTATGCCCAGACCAGGCTGTTTTCAGTACTGTAGCTCTGTAGTATAGTTTGAAGTCAGGGATTGTGATGCCTCCAGATGTTCTTTTGTTGCCCAGGATTGTTTTGGCTATCCTGGGTTTTTTGCTTTTCCAAATGAAGTTGAATATTGTTCTTTTGAGGTCTTTGACGAATTTTGTTGGGATTTTGATGGGTATTGCGTTGAATCTGTAGATTGCTTCTGGTAGGATTGCCATTTTTACTATATTAATTCTGCCTACCCAAGAGCATGGGAGGTCTTTCCATTTTCTGGTGTCTTCTTCAATTTCTTTCTTCAGAGATTTAAAGTTCTTGTCATACAGGTCTTCCACTTGTTTGCTTAGAGTTTGGTTAGAGACATATATTCAATGAAAGGTACGATAGAGACAAAAATAGCTATGAAGAAAAGTAAAAATTTTTTAAATTCTTTCTTTTTTCTGTCCCATACCAGACAGCTCCTGACATGAGACAGAAACTCTTGAGTTTTTCTTTTAACAACATGCTTGGAAGGACAGAGCCATCGTCTAACTCCAGAGACAGCTTTGATTTTTAAGTGAGTCATGACTATTATTCTAGTTTATATTCAGTAATTCTTACCTTCAGATGACCTGTCCTCATTAGTCATAATTCTCTTTGCTTAGTGATCCTGCTGTGTATTATCTTTTCCCCTTTAGGCATCTAGATGTCCAGGGTCTCTTGACTTTTTTAAAATGAGTACTTTCCTGCAACAACAAGAACAGAACCCTGCCCCACCCCTTATGAGGTTTCCTTACCACCTGTATGGCTGTCACCTCTGTGGATGAGCCGTCATTTCTCTTTCTCAAGAGATTTCTCTTTTTCAAACCAAATCTTTATTAATTTTGATGGTATCTATAACTTTTCTTCTCCTGTTGAAACAAGAGGAAAATCCTTTACCCAGTGTAGCACATCTCCTGACTTCCATTGTGAGGTCAACACATCCTTGAAATATACGAGCTGATTTAATTTGGAAGACTTTTCTATTATCCAATGTCTCTCTGCTGCTGTTGTTCCTTTCTTATTAGCGTTAAGAAAATTCAAGGTTAATAAAGCATGATAGAATCTATTTCTGGGGGTATTTTCCATCCCTTTCTGTTTGTTTAACATATCCTTTATAGTTCAATTTGATCTTTCTATAACTGCCTGACCTGTAGGATTGTTTGGTATACCCGTAATATTCTTTATATTATAATAAGCAAAAAACTGTTTCATTTTCTTAGAGACATATGCTGGACCATTTTCTGTCTTTATTTGTGGAGGTATACCCATGATGGCCATAACTTCTAATAAATGCATGATTACTGAATCAGCCTTTTCTGAACTCAAAACAGTTGTCCATTGAAAACCAGAATAAGTGTCAATGGTGTGGTATACATATTTTAATTTTCCAAAACCCACAAAGTGGAACACATCCATCTGCGAGATTTTATTTCTTTGAGTACCCTTTGGGTTAATCCCTGCAGGTAGCAGTGTTTGGTTATAGAAAGAGCAAGTAGGACATCTCTTTATAGTCTCCTTAGCTTGTTGCAATGTAATAAAAAAATCTCTTTCTTTAAACCTTTGCTATTAACATGATGTTTCTTATGAAACTCTAAGGCCTTCAACACACTTCCAATCAATAATCAATCAATTTCTGTGCTAGAAGACCTGGCAGACCCGTATGGGATTGGATGTGTGTTATGTATATGGGATAAAGCCTATTCCTGACTATATCTTGAACCTGTATGAATAATGAAGTCAATTCTATATCATCTGGTATAAATTCAGCAGTTTCAATATGCAAGACAACTCTTTCTGCATATTGTGAATCAGTAACTATTTTAAGAGGTTCTTTAAAACCCCTTAGTACCATGAGAATAGCATATAATTCTGCCTTTTGGACAGAATTATAAGGGCTTTGTTCCACCTTACTTAAACCTTCTGATTTATAACCTGCCTTTCCTGATTTATTTGTATTAATATAGAATGTACAGTCTCCAGTTATTGCTGTGTTCCATAAAATGTGGGGAAGGATCCAAGTAGTTCTCTGTAAAAGGTTAATTCTATTGCTTTTGAGATAATTGCTATTAATCTCTCTTAAAAAATTAGCCTAAGATCTTTGCCAAGGTTCATTGTCTTCCCATAATTTTTTAATCTCATCAGTAGTAAAAGGCACTATAATCTCTGCTGGGTCTATACCTGCTAGTTGATGAAGTCTCAGTTTCCTTTTATAATTAATTCAGAGACTTTTTTCACATAAGTTTTTAATTTTTTATTTGGTTTATATGTTTAATAAATCCATTCTAAGATAATATCTTCCCTTTGCATTAAAATTCCTATAGGGGAAATTCTGGAAGACAATATGACTAGAATGCAATTAAGATTTGGATTCACCCTATCCACATGTGCCTCCTGTAATTTTTCTTCAATGACAATCAATTCCTTTTCTGCTTCAGATGTTAATTCTCTGGGACTATTTAAGTCTTTGTCACCATCTAAGGTTTTGTTTAAATGAACTATTAGATCAGGTGTTATCCCAACAGTTGGCTGTAGACTGGAAATGTCTCCTAAAAATCTTTGAAAGTCATAAGAGTCTGCAGTCTCTCTTAATTTGTGTCTTTTGTGTTCTAATT
Source organism: Ondatra zibethicus (assembly GCA_004026605.1). Classification (NCBI taxonomy): domain Eukaryota; kingdom Metazoa; phylum Chordata; class Mammalia; order Rodentia; family Cricetidae; genus Ondatra; species Ondatra zibethicus. The sequence goes on from PVIU01018473.1 coordinate 2,864, forward strand.
TTTTGTAAACCTATTTTATAACCTAGGTAATTGACAGAATCTCCTCTCTGTATTTTTCAGGAGCAATTTGTAGTACTCATTTTGGCAAAACTTTATTTACTTCTTTAAAAATTCTTTCTAAAGTATCTATGTTTGAATCAGATAGCAAAATGTCACCCATGTGATGGTAAATTATAGTTTTAGGAATTTTTTTATGTATTATTTCTAATGGATGGCTGACTTACAAAGTATTGGCATAGGATAGGGCCATTGAGCATTTCTTGTGGAGGGATAGTTCACTGCTATCTCCTAGTAAGCTGAGAATTATTATAAGTAGGCACTGCGAAGGCAAATTTTTCTCTGTCCTCTTCTTGTAAAGGTATAGTTAAGAAACAATCTTTTAAATCAATAACTATAAGAGGCCATCCTTTTGGTAGTAAAAAAGACAGAGGAATTCCAAATTGTAGAGGACCCATTGGTTGAATTACCTTGTTGACAGCTCTTAGATCTGTCACCATTCTCCATTTACCAGATTTCTTTTTAACAACAAATATAGGAGAATTCCAAGGGCTAGTTGTTTCTTCAATATGGTGAGCATCTTGTTGCTCCTGTACCAGCTGTTCTAAAGCCTGCAGTTTGTCTTCTATTAAAGGCCACTATCTAGCCCCTATTTGTTTCTCAGTTAACCATTTTAAAGGTAGGGCTGTTGGTACCTCTAAAGGTTTGCTAGTTGCTTTGTGTTCTTGTACAGTCTGACTGGCTGGTGACATTTGTGTATAGTACTTTGTAAATCCTTCCCAGAAATATGAGTTTCTGGGACTGCAGGAATGTTAATCTGGTATTCCATTGCTGCAGCAGGTCATGACCCCATAAATTCACTGCAATATTAGCCACATAGAGCCTCAGCCTTCCTCTCTGTCCTTCTGTCTCTATGCATTCAACCCATTACATGCTTTGTTTCACTTGAGATAGGGTTCCAGTTCCTAGGAATTGAACATCTGCCTCTTGAAGAGGCCAATTTGGATGCCAAAATTCTGGAGTAATGATACTCACATCTGCTCCTTTGTCAATCAAACCTACAATTACAATGCCATTTATATGTACTTTTAGCTTTGGTCTTTGATAATTTATAGAAGTCTGCCAGAATATACGTTCCTATTTCCTATTGGAATTTTGGATTCATCCTCCATGTTTATTCCATCATCCAGAATAGTATTTTTTTTTTCAGAAGGCTCTGGATTTTTAAAATTTTCCTGGTGATACATGTCCTCCACAGTGTCTGGGAATGACTGGACTGCTTTTGACTTGGGGGCCTGCAAGAGGCCCCCCAAGGAATTTCCCAATGGTATTGGGTTACCTTGTCTATTGTTTGTTGATCTGCAGTTTTTGGTACAATGTCAGCCTTTGCCATACCTTTTACATAATCCAGAAAGTTGATAGCTTTTATTTTTGCCATTCCCAGAGGAGACATTATTTCTAGGAATTCCTTGTCTACAACCCCTTCTTAGATGTCCTATTCTACCACAATTAAAACATTTGGCATTTTGACGTCTTCTCATGCCTTTGAAAATTGTTTCTCCCACCCAAGATTCAGTACTATAGTCAAATGTCTCAACATTCATTGTATGCAGGATCCATTCATCCATTAGTGCTGATCTAACCTTTAAAGGTCCAAGTATCTTTTTGCATTCTAAGTGGGCATTTTCAAAAGCTGGAGATTTAATAGGTACTCATCTAGCGTCTGGGTCTGTTACTCCTATTTTTACAGCCTTAGTTATTCTTTGTAAAAAGTCACTAAATGGTTCTTTCTGGCCCTGTTTAACCCTGGTATGATTAAATTCATTTTCCTAGTTCTTGAATGCTATCCCAAGCATTTAAGGCTGTTTTGTGGCATGAGGATAAGATTTGTTCATTGTAAAGAGCTTGAACCTGTGGGTCAGCGTAAGTGCCCTCACCAAGAGTTTGATCTTGGAAAGTCTCAAGTCCTTTTGCTTTTCCCTGTTGTTCTAAAATTTTTGCCTCTTCTCTGAAATCACATTTCCACAGTAGTTGGATCCCATCATCCAAGACTGCTGAAACTAACTAAAGCCAGTTATGTGAGGTTGCCTTAATGCTAGAAGCCCATGTCTTTACCATCTCCCTAACAGATGCAGAATGCAAGCCTTAAGTTACTACTGCTTGCTTAATTTTTTTAGATTATTCATTCTTATAGGTATTCATCTACCTTCTTTGGATCCTTTGGGGCCTTTAGAACTTGATGCTTTGTCAGAGTAGATTACAGGGTAGGAAGCTAAAACCCTGGGTAAGTCATCTCTGACAGGTGCTGACGATGTTAAATTCTATCCTTATACCTTCTTTCCCTGCTCATCAGCTCCAATAATTTCCTCAATCATTTAAAATCTTTTTACTACTGTCATTTGTAAAGCCTGAATCTCCTGGCCTGTATATATTTCTAGTGATTTCATTGAGGCACCTAGCCTCTGGTTCTCATTCTGCACATGTGATTCCAAGGTCTGAAGATTTTCCTTTAAAGATAACATCTCATCCTTGGACATTATTTGGATAGTGTGCAGATGGCCTTCCTGGAGAGATACTCTATCTGTTAACCTACCATAACTTTTTAACAGATTTTGATTGTCAAATTCAACAGTATGAATTCTTTCATATAATTTCTCAGCACCCTTTGACATGGATTGAATTTTCTGTAAAATTAATGTTATCTTTTTAAATAGCATTAATTTTTTCAGGTAACTTTTGATTTTTGATGGTATTAATCCTGTAAGCTAGCTGTTCATTCTTAGTCTGTAAAGACTGCATCATTTCTAAAGTGCCTCATTCTTGGATCTGTTATCAAACTATTTTCTTAAGGATATAATATGAAGAAAAAGCTGAGTCCCAATATCCAATAAATGGATGTGTCACAATAAACATATAAGCCTTGCAGAATACAATCCATAGTATCAGCAAAAAGGTTACTAAAATTTTCCATGGTAATGTTGTCTGCAATTATATAACTTTCAAGGTTGTTGATTTATTACTTAATAGCCTTAGGAATAAAAAGCAGATTGTCAGAGACATGGTATTCAGTGCCCACCTTTTCTCAAGAATCATATAGTCGTCTATGACCATCTGGCCTAAGGTAAAGAACCAGAGAAAATTTACTACATCACCTTATTGAAATTGTCTGCATGGAGCTGGTCATTATCTTTTTATCTCTGGCCTGACTTTCTAGGTTGTGATAACAGAACCTGTCAGGATGTGTAGCCAAGTTTGCTTTGTGTGAAACCACATTGTCATGGAGAAGTGATGAACTGTGGATGCCATTTTTAAAAATCCAGTTGCAAACAAGCATCTCCACAAGCACTCCAGTCTCTCAGATGAAATAACATCTAGAAACGTAGTTGCACAGAGACAGGTGAGGTGGTCACTGAGACACAGGGAACTCAAAACAGCTTTTTGATACCGTATCTTCTGTATTTCTTGACTGGGTTTTAAACTTTTCCTTATCTCAACTTGTTTATACAAAAATTGACTGTGATACCACATCATTTGCATGGTTTTAATAATTTACCCAGGTATTTCATGTGCAGAGTTCAGCATACACTATCAGCTGCTTGTTATTAGATGTCTATGCTATTCATTGCCTGCATTCTGACCTATCACTATTACCAAAACAGGAAACGATTACTTGTAACTGGCATAATAAACAATTGTATCACTATAATGTCTTCACACATGCAAATAATAAACTTTTATACTTATGTCCCATCTCTTTTTTTAATTTATTTTTTAAACTATCTTTTCTCATTTTACATGCTAAATCAATTTCCCAACCTCTCTCCTACTCCCTCACCTCCCCCTACCCCATGTCTCCCATGTAAGGACATGGAAAATTTTAAGGAATTTTTGCTTGCTTAGTAGCTAATTGGGGCACTGGGTTCAAATGCAAGATATCTAGGGCTGGTTGAAAACAGGATGTCTAATTAAGACACTGAGCTTACCACAAAGTGCTCCTGGCATCCTGGTAGTGGGCCACCTGTTAACACCTAGCTCTGTGGTCTATCAGAGAGCAGAAAAGTTGACCAGTTCAGGGAGGGCTTTGGAAAGAGGGGGGCTGCTAGGTATAACCACTTTGGGGAGGGGGCATGTTAGAGGTAAGGCACACCTGCTGTTATGTAAGACTAACTCCCTTGACCCAAAATGAACCTGGCTTGCATTTTTTGCCTATATAATGTCAACCCCAAATGATGAGGGGGCTGTCCTCCCTACTAGGCTGTGACAAGTAGTGGACGAGACCCCAGCTTGGCTGAATAGAGCTCCAAATAAACCTTGCTTTTGTATTCTGGACTTGACTGGATCCTGGTGGACTCTCTAGGGGTTGCGACTGGGTGCAACATCCCATCCACTCCTTAGAGAGGATAAGGCTTCCCATGGGGAGTCAACAAAATCTAGCACATTGCTTTGATGCAGGACCAAGCTCCCTACCCTCTGCTATATCTAGGCTGAACAAGGTATCCCTCCAGAGAGAATGGGTTTCAAAAGCTAGAATATAAATCCAGTTAGGGATAAATCCTGAACTCCCTGCCAGTAGCCCCACAGTCTGCCCAAGCCATACAACTGTCACCCACATTCAGAGGACCTAGTTTGGTCCTATGCTGGTGCCCTCACTATCAGCCCGGAGTCGGAAGGCTTTCATTTGCTCAGGTCAGCTGTTTCAGTGGGTATCCCCATCATGGTCTTGATCTTTTCACTTGTATTTTCACTCCTCCCTCTCTTTGACTGGGCTTTGGGAGCTCACCCCAATGCTCCACTGTAGTTCTCTCCTGCTTCCGTCAGTTGCTGGACGTAAGTTCTATGGTTACATTTAAGATAGCCATCAGTCTGACTACAGGGCAAGGACAGTTTGGGCACCCTCTTTGCTATTGCTTAGGGTCTTAGCTGGTCATCCTTGTGGCTTCCTGGGAATTTCTCCAGTGCCAGGTTTCTTCCTAGCCCCAAAATGGCTCCCTCAATCAAGATATCTCTTTCCTTGTTCTCTGTCTCTGTCCTTCTCCCATCTTGACCACTCCATTCCCTCGAGTTCTCTTTCCTTCTCTTCTTGTTTCCTTTTCCTCCCCTTCCACCTTCTCTTCTCCCCCTACTCCCATGCTCCCAATTTTCTCGGGACATCTTGTCTATTTGCCCTTCCCTGGGGGAATCTATGTATGTTTCTCTTAGGATGCTACTTGTCACTTAGCTTTTCTGGGGTCATGGGCTATCCTTTCCTTTGCTTTACAGCTAGTATTCACCTATTAGTGGGTATGTTCATATTTCTGGGTCTGGGTTACCTCACTCAGGATGGTTTCTTCTAGTTCCACCCATTTGCATGCAAATTTCAAGATGTCATTTTTGTTTTGTTTTGTTTTTGTTTTTTAACCACTGAGTAATACTCTATTGTGTAAATGTGCTATGTTTTCTTTATTCATTCTTTGGTGGAGGGGCACTAGGCTGTTTCTAGGTTCTGGCTATTACAAATAATGCTGCTATGAAAATAGTTGAACAAATGTCCTTGTAGTATGATTGAGCATCCTTTGGGTATATGCCCAAGAGTGGTATTGCTGGGTCTTGTGGTAGGTTGATTCCCAGTTTTCTGAGAAACCACCATACTGATTTCCAGATGGTTATACAAGTTTTCATTCCCACCAGCAGTAGAGAAGTGTTCCCTTACTCTGCATCCTCTCCAGCATAAGCTATCATTGGTGTATTTGATCTTAGCCATTCTGACAGGTGTAAGATTGTATCTGAGAGTCATTTTGATTTGCATTTCTCTGATGGCTAAGGATGCTGAACATTTCTTTAAGTGTCTTTCAGCCATTTGAAATTCCAACCACATTGAACCTAAGAGAAGAAAAAGTGGGAAGTAGCCTTCGATGCATGGACAGAGGAGATCACTTCCTAAATATAATACCAGTAGCACAGACACTGAGAACAATAATAAATAAATGGGACTTCCTGAAATTGAGAAGCTTCTGTAAAGCAAAGGACACAGTCAATAAGACAAAACGGCAGCTTACTGAATGAGAAAAAGATCTTCACCAACCCACATCAGACAGAGGACTGATCTCCAAAATATATAAAGAACTCAAGAAATTAGACATCAAAACATCAAATAATCCAAAAATGGGTACAGATCTAAACAGGGAATTCTCAACAGAAGAATTTAAAATGGCCCCATCTCTTATTAGTTCCCTTCTTTCCCATTAATGGTTGTCCCACAAAGTTATTTAGAAGCAGTTAGATCTTATTAGTAAACAAAAATAAAGACCAAACCAAAGAGGAAGAAATGGAGGCAGTGTGGGAATAATTCCACTTTGAGAGCCGAGTTGTAGGTGATCTCAAAGACAAAATACAGACTAAGGAAAAGGAAAGAGAAAGGTGTCCCAAGAGTTAGCATGAGATAGATACCATGTCATGGCAGACCTAACTCTTGTCTTTTCCAATAGAAAGAGACTCCATGTGCTCTGATCTGTGAAGTAAGTAGTATCTCAACAATACTTTATCCATAGGGAAAGAGCAACAACTATTGTTCTATAGTAAGGTGCCTCCTTTGTCTGTCTAGATGCCAGTAGGTGATGTTAGAAACATTAACTCTTGCCCTGAGGTCATAAGGTCAGGAGAGCTGCCCCTGCCTGCCACCAGTTGCAATACTCAGGAGAGCAGGCCCTACACCTTGCAAGGACAGCACAAAAGAGTCAATCCCATTGATGAAAGTGTGGGCGAGCCAGCCCAGAAGTTGTTAGCATGGGATAGCTGTCCCCATTACTCACCTGCCAAGTGGTATCATGAGCAGAGGGGAGCTGGCCCTGGGAGCGGAAGGGCAGGAGATCTGCACAGTTACCCGGCAGTTGCAACACCTGAAAGAGTGTTGCACCTCTTCCGGGCAGCACAATAGAACCAGCCCCATTGGCAGAGGTGTAGGTAAGCCAGCTCTGAAGCTGTGAGCATGGGAGAGCTGTCCCTATTACCCACCTATCATGTGGAGGCGCGAGTCGGGGAGAGATGCCCTCCCTCCCTGATGCAGAAGGGAGAGCTGGTCTTGTTGCTCATTAGCTGTATCACTCGAGAGAGTGGCCCCTATGCCACAGATGGGCAACACAGTAGAGCTGGCCCTGAGGTGTAGGTGTGGGAGAGCCAACCTTGTTATGGAAGCAGGAGAGCTGGCCCTGCACCTTACGCATGGTTGCAAGAGGTGAACTCACCAGAACAATACAGGAGGGTTCACCCTGGTGGTAAGGATAAGGGAGAGCTGGCCAACCTGACAACTACCCAGGCCCAGAACCAGGGTTATATGTTGGCCAATCCCAACATCCACCCTATCTGTGATCTGCTGGAATACATGAAGGGACCAGTCCTGCAGACCCAAGGCTACAGGATTTCCACAACTCAAGGCAACAGCAGGATAACCAAGAGGAGTTCCAGTGAGGGCCCAGCATCGACAGTGTAGCAGAAACCAGAGGACTCAAACCAGACCAACGACTCTGCAATGAACACTTTCAGGTAAAGATATATAGACAAAAAGGTTTACTGTGTGACTGACTGCCACACTACAACTTCCATGACAAGATTGATATTTTCCTTCTCTCTCATTTTTTCTTTTTTCTCTTTTTTTTATTGTTTGGTGAAACTTTTCTCTTTTTTTTCTTTTTTTAATTGGTTTTTATTGAGCTCTACATTTTTCTCTGCTCCCATCCCTTCCTCTCCCCTCCCCTTCAACCCTCTTCCAAGGTCCCCATGCTCCCAATTTACTCAGGAGATCTTGTCTTTTTATACTTCCCATGTAGATTAGATCTCTGTAAGTCTCTCTTAGTGTCCGCATTTTTGTCTAAGTTCTCTGGAATTGTGGTTTGTAGGCTGGTTTTCTTTGCTTTATGTTTAAAAACCACCTATGAGTGAGTACCTGTGATAATTGTCTTTCTTTGTCTGGGTTACCTCACTCAAAATAATGTTTTCTAGCTCCATCCATTTTCCTGCAAAATTCAAGATGTCGCTATTTTTTTCTGCTGTTTAATACTCCATTGTGTAAATGTACCACATTGTCCTTATCCATTCTTTGGTCGAGGGGCATTTAGGTTGTTTCCAGGTTCTGGCTATGACAAACAAAGCTGCTGTGAACATAGTTGAGCACATGTCCTTGTGGCACGATTGAGCATCCTTTGGATATATTCCCAAAAATGGTATTATGGGTCTTGCGAAAGGTTGTTTCCTAATTTTCTGAGAAATCACCACACTGATATCCAAAGGGGCTGTACCAGCTTGCATTCCCACCAGCAATGCAGAAGTGTTCCCTTTTCCCCACAACCTCTCCAGCATAAGTTGTCATCAGTGTTTTTGATCTTGGCTATTCTTACAGGTGTAAGATGGAATCTCAGAGTTGTTTTTATTTGCATTTCTCTGATGACTAAGGATGTTGAACATTTCCTTATGCGTCTTTCAGCCACTTTAGATTCCTCTGTTGAGAGTTCTCTGTTTAGGTCTGTACTCCATTTTTATTTATTGGATTATGTGTCCTTTTGGTGACCAATTTCTTGAGTTCTTTGTATACTTTGGAGATCAGACCTCTGTCTGATGTGGGGTTTGTGAAGATCTTTCCCCATTCTGTAGGCTGTCATTTTGTCTTGTTGACTGTGTCCTTTGCTTTACAGAAGCCTTTCAGTTTCAGGAGGTCCCATTTATTAATTGTTTCTCTCAGTGTCTGTACTTCTGGGGTTATATTTAGGAAGTAGTCTCCTGTGCCAATGCGTTCAAGTGTATTTCCCACTTTCTCTTCTATAAGGTTCATTGTGGCTGGCTTTATGTTGAGGTCTTTGATCCATTTGGACTTGAGTTTTGTGCATGGTGATAGATATGGGTCTATTTTCATTCTTCTGCATGTTGATATTCAGTTATGCTAGCACCATTTGTTAAATATGCTTTCTTTTTTCCATTTGATATTTTTTGCTTATTTGTCAAAAATCAGGTGTTCAAACATGTATGGATTGATATCCAGGTCTTCTATTCGGTTCAATTGGTCCTCCTGTCTGTTCTTATGCCAATACCAGGCTGTTTTCAGTATTGTAGCTCTGTAGTAGAGTTTGAAGTCAGGGATTGTGATGCCTCCAGAAGTTCTTTTGTTGCCCAGGATTGTTTTGGCGATCCTGGGTTTTTGCTTTTCTATATGAAGTTGAGTACCTTTCTTTTGAGGTCTTTGAAGAATTTTGCTAGGATTTTGATGGGCATTGCGTTGAATCTATAGATTGCTTCTGAAAAGTTTGCTTCTTTTTTCTCTTAAATTTTATTTTGTGGGGAAGGTTGCTAGGGCAGAGTGCAGATACAAAGGGAAGGACAGGGAAATGAATGGGATAGAGATGCATGATGTGAAAGACAAAGAATAAATAAAAAGAAAAATGTTTGAACTAAAAATAATAAAGAAAAGAAACATTAATTCATGTTTGCTATGGTTTCAGTGTGTACCCCTGCCATGACCTGCATGACTTTAGACTTGACTGGTGTGACAAGGAGGACAGACACATGTCAGAAAGGGTGGGACTGGGTGGGCTATGCACACTGATGGAGATGCACTGGCAGCCTGGAAACTCAATGGGTTTACTTTATGTCTCTGAAAGGAGATGTTTTTATGGCATGCAGATGAACAAGGAGGTGGGTTTATAGTATGTGGCTGAACATGGAGGTGGGTTTCTGGTACATACCTGAACAAGGAGATGGGTTTATGGTACATGCCTGAACACGGAGGTGGGTTTATAGTACATGGCTGAACACGGAGGTGGGCTCATGGTATATGACTGAATACAGAGATGGGTTTATGGTATACAGATGAGCAAAGAGGTGTGTTTGTGATATATAGCTAAACATGGAGGTGGATATATGGCACATGGATGAACATGGAGGTGGATTTATGGTACATGGCGGAACATGGAGGTAGGTTTATAGTATATGACTGAACAAGAAGGCAAGTTTAACTGACCTTGGTAGGAAGTCTCTGTAGCATGCAGTCTCAGGATGTAGTCATGCAGGAGGAGGAAGCTGTGATTGATAATTTCTATACACTCTATCAACATTTGTACTCAGACCAGGAAAAGACCTGGTCATCCCCTCGCACCTGACAGAGAGAAGGCCTTGTCATTTCCAAGGGTGTGAGGCACTGGGACTCTTGACACAGCCCATGTCTATGTCAAAATACACGCTCATCCCTTACTTCCTCTACTTCCCACCCTCAAAGTTTGCATGTTGGGACCTTAGTCTTTCAGTGTGGCAGTGGTGAGAGGTAAGTTCTAGGGGATAGTGTTTGAGTCATGGAACAGAGTACTCTTGACTGAATTAATGCCTTCCTCATGGGCCTGGGCTAGTTTTCCTGGTGGTGGGAGTTCTTGCTCTCATGTGTCTGGATCAGTTACCACTTGAGTGAGTTGTTATAGAGGGAGGATGTTTTCCTATTTTGTCTTTTACACATACATACTAGCACTCCCTGTTTTCACTACAAATTCCAAGGGGTGGACTGCCAACATCATGCTTGGACAGAGAACCTAAATATACTTCTTTTCTTTATAAGTTCCCAAGTCTCAGATATTCTGTTGCAGCAACAGAAAGCAGATAAAGATGACGTGACAGGAGACTTCCAAGTTAAGAGTTCAAAGACATCTTTGAGATTCCTTTGAGCACATTATCTTGTGCTGATCAAAATCAACAACAAAAACTAATTCTTAGAATAGAAACACATGAACAATTACTCAGACTGTTTCTAATACAATCACACCATTGTGTTTTTTTTCATGATTTTCTTATCCTAAATATTTTTCTGAGGGTGCTATATAAACAGACTTCTCAGGCATAATAATTCAGAAGGGTAACTATACTGGGTGGCCAATGAGTGACCAGTGAGCTTGCATGTCCAGGAGATAGGTAAATTGACATCTTAAATTTCTTGAATATTTGCTACTTTGATTTCAATAGCTTAGTAATTTTCTGATATGTATTGAACAAGATGCCTTTTAGCTCTGTTTTCTTTTTAAAATTTATTTTTATGTTATATAAACGAATGCTTTGCTTGAATACATGTCTGTGCATTACATGCGTGCCTTGTCCCTGAGCAAGGAAGAAGAGGGCACCTGAAACTAACGTCACAGATGTGGTTATGTAAGCTGGGAAGAGAAGCTGATTGGTCAGTGCTTTTAACTACTGAGCTACCTCTCCAGCCCCAATTACTCTGTATTTTTTAAATATTTATTTTATTTTTACTTATGTGTGTATATGTGTCTTTGTACTTGTATGGGGATACCCTACGAGGTGGAAGGAGGTGTCAGAGCCCCTGGGGCTAGACTTACAGGCAGTTGTGACCATCCTAATGTGGATTCTGGCAACCAAACTGTGGTCCTCTACACCAGCAGAAAACACCCTTAGTTAGCCCTTGAACCATCTCTCCTGCCTCTAAGTTCCCTTTCTACTTTGGAAAATCAAAACTTGTAAGTTACTTGTTCATCTCTTTGAATTGTGTATAAATACTGTCTTGACCTCTGGACAACTTTACAATCCAGGGATGCCTTTCTCAAGGATCTAGAAAACATCTTTGAATTAAAAACACAGCAGAAGTATTCCCAGTTCTAGGTCTATGACAGCAGAGATGCTGAATAGCAAACACAGATAGTCTAATCAGGGAAAAACACTTGAAAACTCAGAAATGACTCAATGCACTGGATATATCTCATGGACCAACATCTCTGATAATGCCATCCAGAACTTTTCTACTAACTCCTCCCAGTTTAAAAATTCTCCTGCCTTTGGTCCACTGAAGTTGAGCCTCTCTAGTCTACCACAGTGATCTTTAAAGTCTTCCTGGTCTGTTTAACTCTGATACAACTTTTCCTAAGGTGATACAGCTAGTAGGTGAATTGACTTACCGCGTGCACAGAGGACTGAGGTGAATTGAGTTTACCACGTGCACAGAGCAATGAGATGGATTGAGTTTTACCGCGTGCACAGAGGGATAACTTGAATAGAGTACCTTTGATCATAGTATATTGTTATCACTATGACTCTTCACACGTAACTTTCTCTTCCATATAGGCATCTCGTCTCTAATGTGCTTTGTTTTTATCCTTTTGTTTATAGGGATTCTTGATTGTTGTGAATAGCTGAATTTTAATGATAATAAAAAGTGCTGTATAAATATGAGTGAATTATAAAGACAAGATGATATGTTTGTTTGACCAGAAAACCCAAAAGATTTTGTAAATAAACAATAAGAACAAAAGTGGAATTTTGAAAATGGATGTTCCTGTGTAGAAATATGGAAGCTTCTCTACTTTAAGACAAAATTTATATAAAAGAGCAAATGTTGTATTAAATAATTACTGTGATCCTAGTTAGAAGAGAATGCTCTGTTTTCACATTCTAGGGTGAAAAGTTTTTCCTCAGAATATATTTCTTTGTCTGGTTTTGGTATCAGGGTCTCATTAAGTTACATGAGAATATTTCTGCTCTTCTTTATTTTGGAAGGTCTTATTTAAAAATTATATTATTGATTCTTATAAATTTTGTTTAAAATTTACTGTAAGGTTGGATAGATTTAGGGTTTCTTTTATGAGAGGTTATAAAGTATAAATTGAACTTTTTAGAGTCTACTTGAATGTGAAAGTTAAAAAAAAATATTTTCAATGCCAAATACTGGCAAGGATTTGGAGAGCAACTGGGATCTCCATCTGCTGCTGGTGGGAACATGGATTTGCACAGACAGTATTGAAAGCAGCAAAGCTGTTTCTGATGAAGTCAAACATTACAATCAATATGACCCCAGATCTCCTCTCCATCTACTCATGTATGTGCTTTACAGAATAAATGAGTGTATCAGCATCACCATGCCGAAGGAAAGGAAGCAGACACAAACATCTACTTTACACTGTTACTGCATCTATGTATTGAAAGCAGCAAAGCAGTTTCTTATAAAGTCAAACATTACAATCAATACCACTCCAGATCTCCTCTCCTAGGTATTTACCCAGGTGGGTAATAAATGTCCTCTCCCAGATAAAATCATAAACAAATATGTAAATATGTTTAAATTAATTTTGTAACAGAAGAGTCAGATTTTTAAGGTTTGTCTCTGAACAGAATTGAACTTAAGGACACCAAGGGAAGTGGCATTTCTCAGGGGAAATCCCAGTATTTTCACACAGTATTAACCCAAATGGTGTTGCTATTAAATCTCTCCACTTCATGACCTCAGTTCTTCTAGTGTTTTCTTCACCCTGTGTTTTTGATTGACTTACTCAAAATGATGACAGCATTTTCCAAGCATTTTTTCTGATAGCTGTCATCACCTCCTTGTTCTTCAGGCTGTAGATGAGGGGATTCAGCATGGGGGTGATGACACTGTACTGCAAAGAGAAGATGATTTCCATCGGGGAGCCCAAGGTCGGCATGGTATAACGCAGGCAGGCTGACCCAAAGTACAAGATCACTATAGTGAGGTGGGAGGAGCAGGTGGAGAAAGCCTTGCTTCTGCCTGTGGTGGAGTGCATGTTCAGGATAGTGGAGAAAATGCAGCCATAGGAAGCTAAAACCAGAAGAAAAGTTGCAGAGGCATGGACAACAAAAGACCAGAACAAGACAGTGACATTGGTGGAGACATCAGAGCAGGAGAGAGGGAAGAGGGAAGGAATCTCACAGTTGTAGTTCCGTATAGTTCCATAGTTGCAAAAGTCCAAATTCACAGCTAGGAGGGTATTAATGAGTGAGTTCAGTATGGCCAGTCCCCAGGATCCCCACACGAGCCCCTCACGGAACCAATTGCTCATTATCTGGCCATAGAGTAGAGGGTGGCAAATGGCTGCGTAACGGTCATAGGCCATGACTGCAAGGAGTAAAGCCTCAGTGCCTCCAATGGCAAACACAAAGAAGGCCTGGGCCAGACAGCCCTTCACGGGGATTGTTTTCGTCTTAGACATTAGGTTTTCCAGCATCTTGGGCACTGAGACTGAAGAATACGAAAGGTCGACGAATGAGAGGTGACCCAGAAAAAAGTACATAGGCGAACGGAGGTGAGCCTCAGCCATTATCACTAGCAGAATCACGGAGTTCCCTATCAGCGTCAGGACATAGATCACAAGGAAAATCACACAGAGTGCAACTTGGACCTGCGCATCAGCGGACAGGCCAAGAAGGATGAACTCAGAGACCACACTGACATTTCCCATGGCTGTGTAGTGCATCTTCCTCAGAATTTGAAAAGCAAAAGTAATAAAACAAAAAAAAAATACCTCCTCTTATATGATGCCTTCTCTTCTTCAAATAAATAATTTCTTTCATACCCCAGAATCCAAATTTCATTGACTGTTGATCCTGGTATGACAAAAAATTCTATATTTTAAATGCCACACGTTTGTTATCAGGCCAGCCAACTGCCCACCTTGGCCATTCTCCCTCTTCTGACATGGGCTGTTGGGCTTTTGCTGTTTTAGAATGTTTTTAGGTCTTCAGTTCTTCTGAAGAAAATGGAGATGTAAAAAATAACATGGATGAAGAGTAAAAATATGAGTGGATTCAGAAGACTGGAATTCTCAGTTCAGCTGAAGAGGCACTGCAGTCACAGCAGGAGCCTAGGCAAGAAAGAAGACAGAGATTTTAAAAATATTTTGATGGTTGTCATTTCAACATTGCTGTATAGCAGAAATTTCTTTGGAAGAAAGATAATAAGCTGTCTGATCAACTATTGACCTTCAAAGACCTAAGGATACACTGTTTTGCAAAATAATAATAATAATAATAATAATAAATATTGTGAAAGAACAAACTGACAAGGAATACCTCTAAGAAAGCAGAAAAAAGATGTGTAGTGTAGTCAGAGAGTTAATTATAGTTTCTTATTAAATTTCCTCTTGCTCTGGTTGGCAATCAGATAGAAAAGTCTAGCTCAGGGAGGCTGCTTAATTTCAGCATCACCCATGCTCCTCATACTTTTAATCAATAGAGGTTAAGAAGCTGTTTGAGGTCAGAGTTGGCTTTCACAGGACTTAACCATTTTCTCTAGGTTCTATGCCAGTAAAGCGAACAGTTGGAGAGTGTGTCTTCCAGGAGTGGTTTACTGACTCGTGAGTAACAGTCTCCCCACAATGCCTAGAGGGGGTCTTGCTTTCCATCCTGAGATATGTTCTTTATCTCTCGATGACAGAAGAAAGTACTTGGTAGGCAATAACATCAATAAACCATTTCTTCCAAGTACAGAGACCATGGTGTCTGGGAGTCAGGAAGGAAGCTACACTGTTGATGGAGTTTCAGACACTTCAGCAAAAACATCCCTCCCAAAGTTAGCCCCATCTGCAATCACCAGGAATGACTTGCTTTATAGAAATATTTAGAAATTAAATCGAAGAAATAAACCTCTTGCATGTGAGCATGGCTATGTGTGGTTACACACACGCGTGTCCACATGGAGCCCAGGAGAGGACTGGAGTGTGTACTCGGTTACTTTTTGCCCTATTCCTTGACATAAGGTTTCTCATTGAACCTGGAGTGAGACTAGTGGACAGCAAGCCCCAAGCACCCTCCTGTCTCCCTGACCCTGCCACCAGTTCAAGGGTTACAGTAGCTCCTGGCCACACCAAGATTTTTACATGAGTTCTGGGGATTAGAACTTAAGTCCCCCTGTTTGTACAGAACTCTCTTACCCAGAAAAAAAAAAAAACCTGGTTTTGTGGTGGTTTCATGTGGAATATGCAAGGATATTTAATGATATTATCAAAGGTCCTCACAGAGGCTTTTGTGTTTACATGAAGGGTCCCAGAAGGGCTAGAGAGATTGCTTCCATAGTTAAGGATACAAACTGGTCTCGAAGATAACACAGTTCAGTTGCCAGCATCTACACTGGGCATCTCAGCTCAAATATGACATCTTCTTCCAGTCTCTGTGGATCCCTCCACACATATAAATATACCCACACAGACACACATATACAATTAAAACTAAAAAATTTTCAATAGGGTCCCAGAAAACAAAATAATACTTGTATTAAAAATATAATAGAAGTATAATTTTTCTTATATTTAACAATATAAAATATAATTTTTAATATTAAAAATATCTTATTTTATTTCTTAGTGTTTGAAACCACATTGGTTTTAGTCACTCATTTTTACAGACTCCAGAGGAACCAAACTCGAGGAAGTATAATAAAATGAGTTTAGTAGAAACTAAATGCTGTGCATTTATTGGAAAATGCTCAAGGGATTTCTTAGAATAACATACCCAAGAATTACACAAGAAATAAAAATCTCACAGAAGATATTCTGAAAGTTGTATTTGAAACAAGTGATGAACGCATGGCCCACAGAGTCAACACCTGTGTGGGAGCCAGCTGGTCAGCTGGGGACGTTTGGGTCCGTGTCTTCCGGGGTCTCTAGAAGACTGAGCTGGAAGATGACAGACCTCCCGCTTCAAAACCTGGAGCGAAACTTATGAAGGTTGAAGATGCTGGGAATGCGCCTCATTGCAGATTTTGTCCCTGACAACGGCTGCCGTGCCCATACATACAGGTCTAGTGGCAGAAGTGGGAGGTGGTTTTAATGGCAAAGTAAACAACTCTCAAGAGCTCATAAACACAGTTTGTTGGATTAGGAGATACAAAACAAGTTGATTAAACTGTATTCTTTATATCTTCACTGCTCCCTAGCCCTGCCCCAGAAGCCCCGGTGTGACTTCCTGGCTTCCTGAAGGTTCCAGAAAATCCCCAGTTGTTCTAATTCAGAGCTGAGGGTCAAGAGGATCAGAACAGAGAATGTGGTACTGGGGAGAAAACATCAAAAGTCATTTAACCACTGTCTGTCTGTCTGTGGCATTTTCCCCAAATTTACAGTGTGGATGACAACACCACTAATGAGAACTTAGCACTAAACAAGCCACATCTGGTATTTCTAACTTGTTCACCATTCTAATTTTAATTATTAAGGATTTTTCTACCAAGCTAAAGAGAAATGAGGAACTAAGATGCAGGCAAGAAGCAGTGTGTGTGTGTGTGTGTGTGTGTGTGTGTGTGTGTGTGTGTGTGTGTGTGTGTGTGTGTGTGTGTGTGTGTGTGTGTGTGTGTGTGTGTGTGTGTGTGTGTTTTGGGGGAGGTGATAATCTACTCCCCATGTGAAGCAAGGCGGGTAATCAGAGCAGCAGAAGGGAAAGAGACTACCCTAGTGAGTGAAGGAAGCATGCAGAGGGAAGGAGAGGACAACCAGGGCCAGGAAGTTGCCAGAAGAGCTGGCTGGTACCATGTTTACTTTGATTATATGTTCTGCAGATGGAGAGTTCAGTTAATCTACCTTGAGGGCAAACAGGAAACATTTTCATCCAAGTCCTGTAACTGGAAATTCTTTTTCTTTCTAGGAATATTTATGAATAAAAAGAGTCATATTTACAGGAATCCTCTCAGTCAAAAATGGTCAGCATTGTCTCTGAACCCAGGTCTGTCCATGCCCTTGAAGAGAGAAACAGAAATCAGGAGTTAAAATTTCCATTAGTTCATTGTTTAAGCAACTTATCTCCTACAGCCTCACCCCCAGTCACACAGTTACTTGCTCCATATGGCTTTCACATGGTTCTCAGTATCCAAGAGCTGCAGCAAGCATGAAGTCCTCAGGTGTAACCAGCAGATTTAAGTAGTTGATAGACGGGTAGCTGAATCAGATCCCCAAAGACAGCTCGGCTGGTACCTTGTATTCCTTGAAGGCATGACCTAACACCAAAACTTTCAACTCATTAACTCGTTGTTTGTTTTAGTTTGACTTGATTTTAAATTGGCATATAATACTGTATGTATTTATTAAGCAGTATGCTGCTTTGATGCATGTATGTATGCTACCATGATCAAGTCAGAATCATTAGCATGCCTGTCACCTCAAACATTTCTTTGTGGTGAGTATATGAAAATTCTCTTCTAGTTATATTTGAAGCATATAGTTCATTGTTGTTAGCGATGCCACCCTATCGGGTAACAGAACACCAAAGCACTTCCTCTTAGATTTGAGTTTTCTTCACCCCCTGAAGGCCTCTTCCTCCCTCCACCCTCTGGGAACCCATGTTCTACTTTCGTTGAGATCCTTTTTTTTTTTTTTTTTTTTAAACAGAGGCTCCATGTAAGAGTGAGAGCATGCAGTGTCTGTTCTGTGCTTGGCTTCTTTCATTCAGCATAAGGATCTTCAGCTTCAAGATTGTCATAAATGGTAGGATTTTAGGTGGGAGCCCACACAAGTGGGTCCGTTCCACCTTGACTAACGGCCAAAGAGTTCAGGCCTGTCCTTGCTCCTTCAAGGTTATTGACAAGAAGTTTGACTGAAGATGTGGCTGCTAACAAGATATCTTGATCTAGGGTGTGGTTACTTGGTGTTTGGGGTATTAAGATGGCCCACAGAGGTGGATCCGTTCTACCTTAACCACAGGTCAGAGAGTTCAGGCCTATTCCTGCTCCTTCAAGGATATGACAGGAGCTTTGACCCAGGGAATGGCTGCCTACAGGATACTTGACCTAAGCAGTAGTCACTGCATGTCCTGCCTAAGCAACAGAATGTTTAGCTCAGGATATAAGTGCTTGATGCTTCAGGTATTGAATAGGTAATTGCTCTGTTTGTCCTTTGTATCATGTTAAAGCAGTTTGTTGCCTTCTTCCCCCCCCCCTTTTGGATTGGGGAATATAAGCATATGGAAAATGAGTGGGTGAATTCAGTATTCACTGGATTGCGCTCTCAACTCTGGTCTGTGTCACTGTCTATTTTCTTTGTATCTCTGTTCTGTCTGTCTGACATTTCTAATCCACACGCCCCTACCCTGGAACATGCGAACCCACTGAGGTTGGACCCCGACAGATGCCCCTTAACATGGGGCTCATGACAATTTTACTCGTTTTATGTCTGAACTGTATTATACTGCACTTAAAAACTCCTTTCAGCTGTTGAGGGACACTTAGGTGAACTCCATATCTGGCCTAAGATGACTAATTCTGCATGGACGTAAGAATCTGTTTAATGTGCTCATGCCCAGTGATAGGATTGCTGGATCATGCGGGAGTTCTAGTTCCACATGGCTGTAGTAAACACTCATGCCCACCAGCCGTTTGTAAACGTCCCTTTCCCCACATCTTCACCAGCACTCGTTTGTTCATTTTGTTTTACTATATATCCCAGGCTAGCCTCAAGTCATAATCCACCTGCCTCTGCCTCTCAAATGCTGGGATTACAAGCATATGCCACCACCCCTGGCTTTGCCTAACAGCCTGTTCTTACTAAACTAGGGTTACATCTGCATGATGTGTTGACTTGATTTTCCCTGATGACTGGTGATACTGAGTATTTTCTCATGTAGTTATTAGCCATTTTGCATATTTCCTTTTGTGCAGTATTCATTACAGTCTTTAGCACATGTTCAGCCACTTTTCTATTATTTTACTCTTGAGTTCTTAGCATTCCTTGTACATTCTGGGTATTAACTCTCTGCCTCTACCATGTAAGTCATTTCTTTGCTCTATTGATTATTTCCTTTTTGTACAGAAACCTTTTAGTTTTATGTAGCTTTATTTGTCTATTTTTGCTTTTATTCTCTGTGCTTCTGAAATTCAGTAAAATCCTTGCCCAGATCAATATCATGAATCATCGTCTCCATATTTTATTCAAGCTGTCTTGTAAATTTAAATTTGGTCTTGCATATTTGT
Source organism: Ondatra zibethicus (assembly GCA_004026605.1). Lineage (NCBI taxonomy): Eukaryota > Metazoa > Chordata > Mammalia > Rodentia > Cricetidae > Ondatra > Ondatra zibethicus. The sequence goes on from PVIU01018473.1 coordinate 22,557, forward strand.
ATTCAGTCAGTATTGAGTTTATTTTGTATGTAATAGAACATGAGGATCTAGTTTAATTTAATTTCTAGTTTTCCCGGGACCATTTATTGAGTAGATTGTTCTTTCATCAGTATATGTTCTTGATGTCGTCATCAAAAATCGGTTCACAAGAGGGGAGGGGCTCCATTCTGTTCCATCATTCTGTGTCTGTTTTTACACCAGTGTCATATTGTTTGAGTACTACAGCTTTGTTCTACTTTCTTTTCTTTTTCTTTCTTGTTTGGTTTTTCGAGACAGGGTTTCTCTGTGGCTATGGAGCCTGTCCTGGAACTAGCTCTTGTAGACCAGGCTGGTCTCGAACTCACAGAGATCTGCCTGCCTCTGCCTCCCGAGTACTGGGATTAAAGGCATGTGCCACCACTGCCTGGCTTATTCTACTTTCTTAAGATTGCTTTGGCTATTTGAGACCTTTCTCAGGTTCCATTAAATCTGCAAGTTTTTTTTTTCTATGACTGTACAAAGTGTCCTTGGTAGTTTGACGGAGATTGCAGTGAGTTTGGAAGTCCCTTATGGTAGTATGTGTAATGGTAAAAATAAAATGCTGTGGATCCCCAAGTAGCTGCAGCAGTAGAAATGTTGCAGGTTCCTGAGTGGTGGCAGGCAGGGAAGGTGCATGAGACGACGACGCAGGTCTATCAGGTCTCTGAAGGCAGCTAGTCTAGGACAGTGGAAGGCAGCAGGCCATGTGGTGGCAGGCAGGGGGCAGCAGGTCCCAGAGCAACCAGTCCCAGGGACAAACGGCACAGTTCCCACAGGTCTCTGAAAGTAGCTGATCCTGGGTGGCAAGCCACATGGCAGCAGTTGGTGACAGACAGATGGATAGGTACGCCATGCAGAGTGAGGTTGGATATTTATTTAGTGGGTTATGGAAGTATGGAAGGGAAAGGGGAGAAAGAGAAGAGCAGATAGAGAGGGGGAAGGGGAGAATGGAGAGAGGCAGAAGCTGCTTCTTCGAGAAAGAGACAAAAAAGAAAGAGACTCGGGCTGCAAGCAGGAAAATCTGCCTGCCTTAGTGGATGGGGGAGGGGGGATTTGGGGAGAGAGTGGGCATGGCTTGTCTCTTAAAGAGACAGAACAGATCATTATATTCCCATCTCTTTTTTATAATAAAAAGGCAGGAGGTTAGACACCACAGGTTAAGGGAATTGGGGCAGCGAATTCTCAAGACTGCTTCCTGCTTATTTATGAGCATCGTCTTTGGTGGGGGATCTTGAGAAGTCTGGGTGCTAGTCACATCCTGGCATAGCTGGTCTTTTTGCTCCTGTCTGGTGTTTGTGGTCTGGTGTCTCTTATACTTGTTTAAGGTATTAGCAGAACAGAGGACAAAGTTAAGTTTAGGAAAAAAAAATATGACCAGGGAATTGAGGGGGATGTATCTGACCTGTTTAAGGTGGATCCTTCAATTCAGCTCCTGGGAACTCACAAGAATTCTTTGGATTTGTGAAAACAGAAGTTTTAGACATATACATTGTATAAACAGTAACATATTTATGTCAGAATGACTGTGACAGGTATTTTTGCACAATGAAAAGTATTTTTAAGACTATGGAAGGCAGCATGAGAGAGAAATTTGATAATTTGTCCTCACACCTTTATAACTTGCAGGTCTTATATTTGTAATTTACTGGTTTGTTTGCTGAGGTTGTCCTTTTAAACTGACAAAACCTCTCAGCTATCAAATTGCATCAGAGATCTTTGGGAAGGATAAAATTTTACTTGAGTTACTTATTTAAAATGACAGAGAACTTACTTGGTTGGCACCTAGAGCTACTCCTCAGGGTCCTCCATGGTCGCAGAAGGTCATATTTGCCTTTGCTGCTTAGTGCAGAGCCTGCCAGGCTCCAGAAGATCCTGTGGGCTAAGAAATCTGTGGGAAGACAAGTTTACCTTAACCTGAGCAGCTAGGCTGTTGATTCCAGAGATTCTGTCCACGTCTGGAGATCTTCAGTTTAGATGAAAGGCAGTTTAGCCCTGTGGTCAGTGCTTGGCAGTTGAAGTGAATTGCCGATGGATGTTGTTCTGTGCCCATTTGTCTTCTGTCTTCTTTGGAGGAAATAGAGTGCTGCTACTAGGAGCTAACCTGTCTCTTTTTGTTATGAAAAGTTTTTTGATAATTAAATATTTAAATGCCATATTCCCCAGATCTCTGAGTAGATGAGAGCTGTTTATCAGGTAAAACTACAGTATAGAATCTGCCTGGAGAGCTGGGTCTGAGCTTGACTGTACTGGCTCTCAACTTAACAGGTAAGATTTACACTCATAGAAAGACAGAAAGAAAAAACTGCTTGCAATAGAAGGTTAACGGCAGAACTGACAATAGTAGAGAAAGGCTCAATATAATTTAAATGAGGGTTGGATTAAATATAAAGTATTTTTTTGTAAGAGACTTAAAAGTACATACCAGTTTAAAACATGAGACTTATTGTTTTTGTAGTCTGAAATGAGATGCAATGATCAATTACAATATAAAGCATAGGTGCATTTAACTTACATATATGAACACACACAGAGAGAGTGAACAGGAATTGGGTGGAGTAGATGCTCTTGGTGGGCCCTACCAACGGCATGCCATTGCGCAAAACACACATGCAACAGAGTCAACAAGAGGAATTTAGAGACAAAAGCATAAGTAAACTGGGGGACCAGGCAGGGTATATAGTAAATATGGCAGGATTTGGTCACCTGACCTGGCTCTCAGTTAAGATGGCAGTGAAGTCACCCAACTTCAGTCAAAATGGCAGCAGTCATATGTTGTATAAAAAAAAGCCATTCAGTTAAAATGGCAGTGAAGTCACCTGACCTCAGTCAAGATGACAGAGGTCACATGTTGTATGGAAAATCTATGATTTATGAGCTGCAGGGATTTTAAGGTTAATAATAATAGAAAACTAGAGGCATGATCTGCCCTGTTGCTGAGCCACCATGCCACAAACTGTGGCAGGGAGCAAAAAGCTGGAACTGAAAAAAGCTGCCTTGTGGATCCAACCAATCTTGTTGGCAGCAGTAGTGGCAGGGACAGCTTGAGGAAACTTCTTCCATTTGCCTGTGCACTGACAGTAGTTAGAAAGCTCCCATAAAAGTGGAGCTGGCAGGACACTGGTGGATGAGGGTACAAGCTGAAGAAGTAGGGCATTAAGGTCTGTGGTTTTAGGGCCTCTAAAAGGCTTCTATCCCAGGGAGGATGGACATGGATGGCTTGCTACCCATAGCTGAACTGTGAAAACCCATGAAATGGAGATACCACAAGGCTTCCAAATGGCCTTTACCAAAACAAAAACAAGCAACACTGGGGGGGGGGGAGAAAGAAATACTGAGGGACCCTAGGCCCCCAATCCAATGCACTGCACAGAGTGTGCAGTGCTAGCACAGGAGGACTGACCCTGGGTCAGTCCGGTCACAATTTTAGCTAAGGGAATCAATCCAGAGATGAATGTCAGCGAAGGGCTCAACCATATCAGAATGGGGTAAACTCACCAATTAAAGCTGGTGTTGTGCAGAGAAATTGTGCTCAGGCATATGGAACATGTGGTTGTTGCAGAAAAATACCTGGTTCTGGATCCTGACCCCGGGAGAGGAGCTCAGGGTGGGAGAACCTCAATGTAAAGGTAAAAATAATCAAATGCTCATACTGTAATGGTCTGTTCTGTCTCTTTAAGAGACAATCCATGCCTACTCCCTCCCCCATCTGCTGAGGCAGTCAGATCTTCCTGCTTGCAGCCTGAGTCTCTTCCTTTTACATCTCCTTCTCGAAGAGGCAGCTTCTGCCTCTCTCCATTCTCCCCTTCCCCCTTTCTGTTTCCCTCTCTCTCTCTCTGCTCTTCTCCTTCCCCCCTTTCCCTTCAATACTTCCATAACCCACTAAATAAATATCCAACCTCACTCTGCATGGCATACCTATCCATCTGTCTGTTGCCCACCACCGCCATGTGGCTTGCCGCCTGGGACCAGCTGCCTTCAGAGACTTGTGGTGTGGGAACTGTGCCGTTCATGCCTGGGTCTGGCTGCTCTGGGGCCCTCTGGCCCCTGCCTGCCACCACATGGCCCGCTGGCTGCCACTGTCCAGGACCAGCTGCCTTTGGAGACCTGTGGCGTGGTCTCATGCACCTTCCCTGCCTAGGACCCACAGCCTACTACCACTAGGGAACCTGCAGTGTTTCTGCTGCTGCAGCCACTTGAGGATCCACAGCATTTTATTTTTAGCATTACATTGGTGCCATCCAAATATAATGGATAAATTAAAAATGCTGCGGATCCCCCAGTGGCTGCAGGCAGTGGGCAGCTGGCCATGAGACCATGCTGCAGGTCTCTGAAGGCAGCTGGTCCAGGGCAGAGAGACATGTGGCTGTGGGCTAGAGACAGAGACAAGAATAGGCATGCCATGCAGAGTGAGGTTGGATATTTATTCAGTGGGTTATGGAGGAAAAAAGAAGAAGGGGAGAAGAACAGAGATGGGGGAAGGGGAAAAAGAGAAAAGTGGGGAGAGGCAGAAGCTGCCTCTTTGAGAGGGAGATGGAAAAAGGAAGAGAATCAGGCTGCAAGCACGAAGAAAGATCTCCCTACCTCAGTGGATGGGGAAGGGAGTGGGCATGGCTTGTCTCTTAAAGGGACAGAACAGATCATTACAGTATGGGCATTTGATGTTGAACCTTCCAATCTGTGAATTCAGGGGACTTCCTACTTGCCTTCCTTCTCACCAATGCCTTTTGCTATTTGACCATATTCCTTGTAAAGACATTTTCTCTCTTTGACTGAACTTACATCTAGGTCACTTTTGGCTTTTACGAACAAGCTCATGGTCTTTCTTTTTCAGATTACTCATATGGATGTGTCTGATAGTGTGTCTATAAATACCTACTGATTTTTGTTGTCCCTGTTTTAACTTTTATTAAACTTTGAAGTTTTCATATATACATGCAATGTATCTTAACCCACCCATCACTGCCTTCCTCCTACTCTCCCAGACACTTCATCATTTCTCCCTCCCAACATCATGTATCCTCTTTTGATATTTTTAATGTACTTATGATTTTTTTAACCCACTGAGTTCACTTACTACATGTGTGGGGGGTCATGCATTGGTGTGTGGGGAACATAATAATGGTCATAGTTCTGAAGAAAAGTGATCTTCCCTGAGTAGCCATCAACTGCCAGTAACTCTTCAGCTAGAGGTGGACCTTCAATTACCCCTCCAGCCTCTATATGCTGGAAATTTTAACTGGCTTCATCTTGCACAGATCTTGTGTGGGTAACCATAGCTGCTGTGAATTCATGTGTGCAGATCCATGTCATGTCCAGAGGACATCACTTCACAGCACGCCTACCACCTCCAGCTCTAACATTCCTTCCAGCCCTCTTCTGCAACATTCCCTGAGCTTTAGTGGGTTTTGGAATGTTAGATGTCCTGTCCTGGCTACATTGTTCCCAGTCACTTATTGTCTTAGGGTTTCTCTTGCTGTGAAGAGACACCATGACCATGACAACTCTTTTTTTGGTTTTTCGAAACAGGGTTTCTCTGCAGCTTTGGAGCCAGTCCTAGAACTAGCTCTTGTAGACCAGGCTGGTCTTGAACTCATAGAGATCTACCTGCCTCTGCCTCCCGAGTGCTGGGATTAAAGGTGTGTGCCACCACTGCCCGGTGACCATGACAACTCTTATAACAGAAATCATTACAGTTTTCTAGGTTTAGTTCATTATCATCATGGTGAGAAAGGATGGCATGCAGGTACACGTGGTGCTGGAGAAGGAGAGTTCTACATCTTGATCTACAGGCAACAGGAAGCGAACTGTGTGCCACACTGAGTGTAGCTTAAGCAAAGGAGACCTCAAAGCCTACCCCCCACATTACACTTCCTCCAACAAGGCCACACTTACTCCAGGAAAACCACACCTTCTAATAGTTCTTCTTCCAGCACTTTGAGCAGTGATGTATCTCTGGATTAATTACCCTCTCCCCACTGTAGTAGGCAGCATCCCCAACCAAAGATGGAACAGCACAAATCTATGGGATATAAACATAAAGTTTTAGAAGTCAGTTTGTCAATATGGATATTTATAAGAATAATATTGTTGAGTTCACCCTAGACCCAGTGGCATTCTTAGCTACAGGTTCTGGCTATGCTCATAGTACCAGTCATTGATTCCCTCCTATGGAACAAATCTCAAATCCCATCAAGAGGTTTTGAGTTACTCCCATAAATATCTTGCCACTGTTATGCCAGTGTGCCACTGACCACCCCAGCCGGGTATGGGGTTTTGTGGGATGTGGTTTCTGGGTGACTACGTGGGTAAGTATTTGGTGGTGACAAACAGAAACAAACACAGAGGCAGTTTGAATCTGAGTGTATTTTGCAGCTCTCAAACAAGGGTTTTTATACAAGAAGAACAGGTATTACAATTCTTAAAAGATGTGTTCATTGAAGCAGTTACAAAGAACAATTATCATAATCACCCAGCACAAGAAGGCACAAAATCAATCAGGTATTACATTTCCTAGACAGTGGGCTCAAAGAATCAATTGCAAATGGAACAAATAACATCATAATCACTAAACAGAACAAAATAGAAAAAAATCACTTATAGTTAATGAATGACTCCTAGGTCCAGATCAAGTTAATAAATTTTCATGTGTAATCCTTATCTAACATCTCGCTTTTGTCTTATTAAAAATTCTCAAAGTTCAATTCAAAACTCTACTTAAGCAATGCTTTCTTTACCACAATGTCAAAGTCAACCTCATCTACACACACACAGCCATACAAATTCATATATTGGGAGGATATTTATCAAAGTATTATTTTGTAATTATGTAAATGATTATGAAGAAAACCATTGAATCTCTTAGAAAAGAGGTCATTGCTAGTAACCCCAATTTAAGGGGTGGCTTCTTCTCAGCTCAGGCTATCTGGAATCTCATAAATATTAAAAGGAAAAGAAGCAGACAAACTACCATGAGAACTATGGCTCAATAATTTCTCTCCAGCTAGAGAGTTCCACAACTGATTCTAGGACACCTCCTCCCTTTGGAGTCTAACACCTCAGTCTGTGGAACTTGGCTCACAGAATCTACTGGGGTTTGTGTGGCACCAGTAGGCATATCTTTCCTGAAAGAGGGATACTATAGCATGTAGAGTCTAATACAGGATGATATACTGTTAATGTCTTTTCTTCCCAAGCAGTCTGCATAGCACCTTCCAGAACTGTGGATGCTAATCAGCAGGGAGTATTTCCAGACTGGCTTAAGATTGACTTGTCTGTGTCCTGCAGCCAAAGAGTGAGGTGTCTTTAGCAATAGGTCTTACAATCTAATTATGGTGGGCAACCAAGTAATAGCAATAGCCTGTGTTGTTTGGGGTGCCTCTGGGGCGAGCCTCTCTGATCAATAACTCACAGGAAAGTAAGTCATGCCTGGTACTGGGATTTGTTTGATAATCCATGTCCTTTAGAAGCACAGTTATTAACTAATGTGAGCTATTAATATTCATACACCTTTTAAAAATTATGTTTAATCAGCTTATACCTTATACCTGTCTGGTTGTCTCTCCTATATTTCCTGCCTGGCTACTGGCCAATCAGCATTTATTTAAAATATAATTGACAGAATATAGACCATTGTCCCACACCAGCAGAGAAAGAATATCCAAAATAACAAAAACAGAAATGGAAAGGGGGATGAAACAACAGACATGGAGGAAATCCAGAGAATCATCAGGTCATATTTCAAAAACCTGTACTCCACAAAATTGGAAAACTTAAAGGAAATGGGCAACTTTCTGGATAAATATCACTTACTAAAATTAAATCAAGACCAGATAAACAAATTAAACAGACTTACAACAGTCATCAAAAAAATAGAAACAGTCATCAAAAGTCTCCCAACCAAAAAAAGCCCAGGACCAGATGGTTTCAGCTCAGAATTCTACAAAATTTTCAAAGAAGAATTAATACCAACATTCCTCAAATTATTTCACACAATAGAAACAGAAGAAACATTGCCAAACACTTTTTCTGAGGCTACAATTACCCTGATACCCAAACCACAAAAAGACATTACTAAGAAAGAGAATTACAGACCAATCTTACTCATGGACATTGATGCAAAAATACTAAATAAAATACTGGCAAATTGAGTCCAAGAACACATCAGAACCATGATCAAGTTGGCTTCATCCCAGAAATGCAGGGATAGTTCAACATACGAGAATCTGTCAACATAATCCACCATATACACAAACTGAAAAATAAAAACCATATGAACATCTCATTAGATACCAAAAAAGTTTTTGACCAATTACAACATACCTTCATGATAAAGGTCTTGGAGAGAGCAGGGATACTAGGAACATACTTAAACATACACAGACCTCAAAAGAACGGTACTCAACTTCATATGGAAAAGCACAAAACACAGAATAGCCAAAAGAATCCTGAACAATAAAAGAACTTCTGGAAGCATCACAATCCCTGACTTCAAACTCTGTTATAGAGCTACAATACTGAAAACAGCCTGGTATGGGCATAAGAACAGACAGCAGGACCAATGGAACCAAATCAAAGACTTGGATATCAATCCACACACCTTCGAACACCTGATTTTTCACAAATAAGCAAAAAATATCAAATGGAAAAAAGAAAGCATATTTAACAAATGGTGCTAGCATAACTGGATATCAACATGTAGAAGAATGAAAATAGACCCATATCTATCACCATGCACAAACTCAAGTCCAAATGGATCAAAGACCTTAACATAAAGCCAGCCACAATGAACCTTATAGAAGAGAAAGTGGGAAGTAGACTTGAATGCATTAGCACGAGAGACCACTTCCTAAATATAACCCCAGTAGCACAGACACTGAGAAAAACAATTAATAAATGGGACCTCCTGAAACTGAAAATCTTCTGTAAAGTAAAGGACATGGTCAACAAAACAAAATGACATCCTACAGAATGGGGAAAGATTTTCACTAAGCCCACATCAGACAGAAATCTGATCTTCAAAGTATACAAAGAACTCAAGAAATTGGTCATCAAAAGAACAAATAATCCAATAAAAAATTGATTACAGACCTAAACAGAGAACTCTCAACAGAGGAATCTAAAATGGCTGAAAGACACTTAAGGAAATGTTCAACATCCTTATTCATCAGATAAATGCAAATCAAAACAACTCTGAGATTCTATCTTACACCTGTAAGAATGGCCAAGATCAAAAACATTGATGACAACTTATGCTGGAGAGTGAAGATTCCAAGAATAAGAAAATAAAAATGTAGATTCTAAAAAATAAGAATGTAAAAATCAAAACAATATAAAGTTATAAATCTAGGAGAATGATAACAGACTATCAGCAACTTTCTCAGCAGATCAAGGATCACTCATTCACAGTGAGCTATTTTCTCAGATGCTTGGGAAGCTTAGGTCATTGTAGTAAGAGGAGCAGGCTGCGTTCCCACCACCCGGCTAGTTTAACCCCCAGAATAACCACACAGAAATTGTATTAATTAAATTACTGCCTGGCCCATTATATCTAGCCTCTTCTTGGCTAACTCTCACATCTTAATCTAACCCATTTCTATTAATCTGTGTTTACCACAAGGTCATGGCTTACTGGGAAAGATTCAGCATGTCTGACTCTGGTGACTCCATGGTGGCTCTCTGTCTCCCACACTGCCTTCTTCCTCCCAGAATTCAGTTCTGTCTCCCCCACCTATCTAAGTTTTGCCCTATCAAAAGGCCAAGGCAGTTTCTTTATTCAACCAATGAAAGCAACACAAAAACAGAAGGACCTCCTACACCAGGTCATTTCATTTTACAACTGGCTGTTTTATTTACAAGGTCAGAGCTTTTCCCTACAAATTGAGAGTAGTGTCCTGGCCGTGCCTGATAAAGGAAAGATGTGAACTGAGTTAACCTTTAGGAGACAGAGATACTGACCTCTGGGTTAGGCACTGTCTTTGTTATGGAAAACTGGCACCATTAAGGAGAGGCATGGGGCTTCAGTATACATTGCCTGGAGGTACCAGGAGACAGTGGACAAATACAATGGTTTAATTAATGATTTCTGATAATGGAGGTTGTAAAGTATGGCAGTCAGTATCTGAGTTTTACCTTGAGATAGTGTGAAAAGCTTTCCATTATCTTAAAAGTTCTCAGCCTAAGAACCAATTAATCCTAATTTATTAACCTTCTAGTATTACTAGCAGTCTCTTTTCTGACTAATTTCTAAAGACATCTGTTTTCTTGCAATTAGTGACTTTTGCTGTAATCTTCCTTAAAACCTATTTCATGATGGCTACCTAGTTACCCATTGACATTAGAACTCACTCCCCTCTTCAGGGTTTCTGCTGACTAACAGCAAGGGTCAAGCTAATGCTTGGTGCCCCTATTATAAAAAGTGGGTTCAGAGCCTAACAAACACCATCTCTGGTTGTGGTCTCAGCTATGCGGATTCCGTTTTGCTTTTCTCTTGGTCCCTAGCCTTCTGTGACAACTTGGAATAACTCATGTCTATACCCTTAGTGTCTGGAAGGTGGGGTGATGACTGTTTGGCCCCGGGACACAGAGGGTAGTAAAATACCAATCGATTCAGGCGCGGCTGCTAAGCTGACAGGAAAACAAAGTATCAGGTGATCACATGGCAATTATGAAAACTAGGAAAGTTGAGGCAGGAGGACCAGCCATTCATGTCATGTTTGGCTACACATTGGACTCGAGGCCAGCCTGTGCTACCAGAGACCCTCTCTCACCAAACCAAAACGCAAAAGCAAACAGAAGAGCAAGGACTGCTTTTGTCTTGTACACGTTTGAGAGTCCCAATGCTTCAAAAGTAACATTTGGTGTGAGACACAGGGCATGCACACTAGTGTGTCCATGAGTGTGACATCAACAACTGAGGCAGAAGGGCTGAGATCAGCCTTTCTGTGTTCTTGAACACAGGAAGGCCATCTGGTCAGTTGGACGGTAGGGGCCTGATGAGGCTGGTTACACCCAGTTAGCATTCACTATATCTCCCTTTTTTGTTGATCTGTCTGCTCTTTTCATTCTTTTGTTCTTTTGGGGCCTGACACCCAGCTCCCGATTAAATTACACACAATAGCTTATTCTTACTTACAATGGCTTGTTCCTTGCCAGCTTTTCTTATCTTTGAATTATCCTGTCTACATTTGCCTCTGGCTCTGGGATTTTTTTTTTAACCTCTGTGTATCTTACTTTCACTCTTACTCAGTGGTAGGTAACTGGATAGCTTCCCCTAGCATATTCCTATCCTTTTTGTCTTGCTCTGTCTTCTGTTCCTTGTTCTACGATTTCTCCTTCTATTTATACTCTCTGTTTGGTTGACCAACCTATCCTTTCTCCTGCCTTACATTTGGCCATTAAAATCTTCATTAGCCCACCAGGTGTTTTAGACAGGCAAAGCATCACAGCTTCACAGAGTTAAACAAGTGCAACCTAAACAAAAGTCACACACCTTAAAATAATATTCTACAACACCCCACGACCTACCTTTTCCTTCTGGGGTTTATTCACCAGGTTTTCCATAACTTTGGAAACATTTCCATATGCTAGGGATCAGTGTCCAAACACAGGATCCTTCCTTGGGTATTACTCATCCAAACCCTAATAGAAACCCTTTCCACTTTAATAATCATAGTAGGTGGACTCATTTGAATTATAACAGGCTCCGGATGTTGTCCTTCACCGGGTATGGACACTGTGTATTTGCTTTCTCTTGCTGTGTGGAAACATCAGGACCAAAAGCAACTTGAGGAAGGAAGGTTTACTTCTCTTTCACTTTCCTATCAGAAGCTCCCATGAGTGGAAGTCAGGGCAGGAAGTTAAGACAGGAACCTCGAGGCCAGAACCAAAGCAGATACCATGGAGTAAAGCCACTTACTGACTTGCTCTCCTTGACTCTCTAAGCCAGCTCATTTTATATATACAGCCATGACCTCCAGCCCAGGGACGTCAATCACTAATTAAAATTCCCCATAGATTTACCTATTAGCTAGTTAAGGTCCTTCTTCCTCAGATTACACCAGCTTGTGTCAAGTTGACAAAAACCACCTGGCACACACTGACACTCATCTCTTAGTGGATAGGTGGCATGGTTCACTTCCACAGACCCTAACATGCGGTCATGACTTATGGCTTCTGGAGCCCATCACATCCATCCTCAAAGCAATCAGTTCCTTTATTAGACTCAGAATGATCAGAATAAAATGGTAGCCTCTGACTGACTCTGGGATGCTGTGGCAATGCTCTGTTTCCCAGGACACTCCAAGGCAAGTGACTTACTTCTACGGGGCTGAGAGGAATAGCCTTCGTCACATTTTCTCCATAAACTCTTCATCCAACTTCCTACCAGACAGAAAACTAGGACCCCAGCAGGCAGTGGGTTGATATGTTCAAAGTGATAAGAGGAAAAAATCCATCAGTGGTCCTGGAATCTGCACCCCTGAAAGAGGAGGCACATGTGGTTTCTTCAATGAAACCTGATGTTTTGGGCCAACATTTTGGAGACAGTAGAGGGGGAAATTCTCTCAAAATAAACCAAATAACAACCAAACTAGTTGAGAAAGCAAATGAAAATTCAGAGCAGACCTCGGAGCTAGGGCAACTCCCAAGTAGCTTTTCTGAGTGTGCTTAGACTCCTTTAGCTCTCGTGGCCCTTGTGATGATTTTAGTTCTGTTTTGTGTCTCTGTCCATGCAGATTCTAAACCCTGGTACAGTTGGTTTTCAGTACCCCTCGGATGTGGGCCCTCAAAGGCTCTTCTCTCACCCTCGGGAGCCAGCCCTAGGGCCTCATAGACCCGGCCCACACAAGATGTCCCCGCCACCTAACAGTTTCAATGAGCCTCGGAGTGGTGGAGGCAGTGGGGGATCCCTCTCTCATTTTTATTCTGCTTCACCCACCTCCTACTTCACCTACAGGCTGGCCTCAAGCAGAGCCACCCCAACAAGGTGGATGTTTCCTCCCCATGGGCTCCAGTGAAGGGCTCCTGGGCCTTGGCCCTGGGCCCAATGGTCACAGCCACCTGCTAAAGACCCCACTGGGTGGCCAGAAATGCAATTTTCCCCACCTGCTGCCCTTGCCTGAGCCCAGCCCAGAGGGCAGCTACGTGGGTCAGCACTCCAAGATACTCGGTGGCCACTACGCGGACTCCCACCTTAAGCTGAGGAGGATTTTCTAATGGGTCCATACCAGAAATGCTCCAAGGGCCTGCATCATACTGCTTTTGGGTTTTTTCTGGTATTTGTGTTTTGTGGGATTTTATTATTATTATTATTATTATTATTATTATTATTATTATTATTATTATTATTATTTATGTCCTTTCGGTAATAGAGAAATCTCTGAAAAAGACTTTGCTGACCAACCAGCAAGAGCTCAGAGAATGTGGGGGAGTATGGGGGCCACCCCATTACCTGTGGACCTGCTCCTGGACTCAAAACCCGGCAGCCTTAAGAGAGAGGGGCCCACATGGGCTAAAAGGAACGTGACATGTGAAGTGCCAGCATCAGAGATCCATATTGTTGTTGGGAAACAAAGTTGCAGGTACCAACTGACGAAGTAGCCTGCATACCGAGTACGAAGCCGTGTGTACAGCCTGTGTCAGGTGAGGAACAGCCAGCCTCACCAGTACTGTATTCTGTGGGCGGGCCTGCCACCTCAGAACCCTCAGCCGCCCACCCGACACATATGCCAGCCACTCTTCAGACTCTTCCAGAAGCACAACTGTAGCTCATGGAGATAGTGTACTTTTAGCAACAGAGGGCTCGGTCTAAACGGCCTTTGTTTTTCAGACTCCAAAGATAGCCATTTGGAAGACAAGCCTGTGGCAGAAAGTGCAGAGCTTGTCAGAGCACTTGCTTTGCAATCCCAAGACTCACTGATGACTTCCTTCTTGTCTAACCCATGTGAGGGAAAGGTAGTTGTCCCACCAGGGGTGAGCACAGGCCACAGAGAGTAACAGCACAGGCAGGAGACACTGTAGTTCCTAAACCTGCGAATGACGCCCTGTTCCTGTTCCTGCTCAGGAATTGAAGTCCATGGTAGCTGAGGACACTCAGATGCAGTTGCTGCCACTTACAACTGAGAGGCTAAAACCCGCACAACCTGGTAAATCTCAGGCAAATTTAAGACAAAGAGAAACCACAGCGTCTTCTAAAATGGTAAGAGCCAGGGCAGCACAGAATCAGCCTTGGAAAGATGATCAAAAGAAAGCTTTTGTGGGAAGTTGGGTGAAAGAGCTGTTGAGCAGGGATGGTGTATTTCTGTCAACCTGGGCGTTGGCTCAGAACAGAGCGGTAACTGACCCGCAGCCCTCTGTTAAAGGAGCCAGTAATTTTGATGGCTTTAAGATGAAAAATACAAACCGGAAAGCTAACAGGATGTCCGGGAAGACTTCTCAACATGTGGACGAGCCGTCTCCAGGCAGCAGCTCCTCAGCTTCAGGGAGCTCTGCTGCTCTGCCCCATGCAGGTGAGAAGGCCTGGCAGCCCAGTTGAAGGGGCAGGACAGCTCACATGCAGCGCTCCTCAGCTGGCTGTCCCCTGGGCTTTCAGGTCGCTGCTTGTCTGTCCCATTGGCCATCTTCGCATAGTTACCCTTCTTAATGGCTAGACCTGAGCCGCCTCGTTAGCGTGGTGCTCTTAGCTGAGAGGAGAGAGAGAGAACTGTGCAGTCATACTTGTTAGAAACTTGACATTTTAAGTTTCCCCTTTGTTTGTAGTTAAACCTAAAGGGGCCATTTATGCTGCCAAAGTTCAGAAAAGCTAAGCTGAGGCTGAGCGTGCGTCTTTATGCAGAAAAGATCTTAAACAGAAATGACACCGGACAGTTCTTCCCAGTCCCTATGCTTCCTGCGGCACTCAGAGACACGCCAAACACCTTAGGAAGAGGGAAGACATCTGCCCAGGGAGGAGACAGCGTGGTAATGCTGTTCCTCTCCCTTTCCCTCTCCTGCCCCCTCCCCGATGCTTTTCTCTGCTGCTGCTTTCCCCAGTGTCCTCCATTCTAGCCTTTTCTGACAGTCATTCTAGCCTTTCCCAGCCTCCTAGCCCTCTTGTCTGCAGTTTGTCTCCTAGGTTAGCAGTCGTAGCTTCCTCTCTGGTATAGAAACTCGCTTCTGTTATGTAAGAAGCTTTGATTTGCTCCTCAGGATAATTTCTCTTCCTCTTTTAAAGAAAATCAAATATGAGTTGGGATGAAGAAAGAATTCTGAGTAACTCTTCAGCACCTCTGCTGTCTTTAGCACCAGACTCACATCAGCAAACCCTTGCAGCCCTCCACAGTAGCTAGGTTTTAGCTTCTGTCTTCACATATGCAAGACTGAGATGCCATCTGCAGGTTCAGGTAGGCTAGTAGGAGAAAGTCATGCATGTATCAGGGGTGGGAAGGATGAGGATATCGGTGAGACTTAGGTGAATTGCAAACACACAAGGTGCAG
Organism: Ondatra zibethicus; assembly: GCA_004026605.1. Lineage (NCBI taxonomy): Eukaryota > Metazoa > Chordata > Mammalia > Rodentia > Cricetidae > Ondatra > Ondatra zibethicus. The sequence goes on from PVIU01018473.1 coordinate 38,046, forward strand.
TAAGTAGTCATACGTGGAACTATCCGTGTGCATGCTCCTTGTAGCTCCGCCGTTTGTAGCGGTACAGAACAGGGCACCAGTCTTTCCAGTTGACAGACTTTTGTCCATTGCCTTTGCTACATCTGCTCTAATGCAAGCCATGGCTGTGTAAAATCCCTTGTCGGTCCCTAGCCAGGCCAGCGCTCTGAGTCGTAGAGCTGCCTGTGGGCTGTTCACCCCTGAGTCCTCCATACGCCCATTTACTCGTCAGTACATTTTTTTTTTAAATTTAGAGATAACACATTTTGAGCAACTTTGAGCCATTTACAGAGCTAGATACTTTTGTGTGTCCCCTTGTGAAAATGTTCTTCCAGGCAGGTCCTTCTGGGAAAAGAGCTGCTCAGACTGTACCTAGCTGGGACAACAGCCCAGCCCACAGCCACAGTCTCAGAGTTGTGTCCCCTGAAAACTGGGGCTGGGGATCGGAGCGAGCCAAGCTCTGAGAGCAGTGAAGCTGCAGCACCAGGTTAAAAAGAGCGGTGACTTTAATCCTGTGAATGTCACATCTGATTCAGACAGAGCAGTTTCAGCTTGGCACGCCTGAAAATGTCCTCGTAGGATTTCCACTCTGACCTTTGTGTCTAAGGGAGAAGTTTCCCCATTTTTAAGTGATCTCTAGAGCTGCTGAGGCTCTGCTCCAGTGACCTGAGCAAGTCAATCATTTTTTTTTTTAAATTACTGATTTTTAAGTACAGTGAAAGTGACGGAGAAAGAAGGACGGACACTTCCACATGTGTTAGGCATGAGAAGAGGTGCCACCAAGTTCTTTCTCACATTTCTAAGGAACTGTTGAGGGCCATGAGGAACCACAGCGCCGTCCTGGAGTTTGTCCTCCTCGGCTGTCCTACAACGCCCAGATCC
>PVIU01018474.1:0-38945 GCA_004026605.1 Ondatra zibethicus
GGAGGAGGGTTGGGGGGGTGGGGAGGTAGAGGTGCAGTGTCCTGTAGAACAAAGAGGCGCGGGGGATCTTACCTCAGGGGGGCACAGCCCTACCAGTGTGAGCTGCCTCCGATCTCAGCACAGGAAGAGAGAGTGCTGGGTTAAGAAAGCCCCACCAAGGAAAGGCGCTCTCTTGCTTTTGAAGAATAAGAATAAGAAAATAAAAAGTCTGTGTGCTTATCTTCTCATGTAACACACATCACAAGTGGTATTTCATAAATTCTGCTCAGCCAATAAAAGCCTGTTTATATTGATTGTTAGCAGATGTACTTAGACACTGGTTATGTTTTCTAAATTCTAAGAATACAGCAAAGAAGGCAGTATTTCTGTTAATTGAAAATACCTTTTTAAAATTTTCAGTAATGCAAATATTCCAAGAGTAATGTCTACTTTTATTGAAGTATGCTATGAAAAATGCCTTGCCCTATTTGTAAGTTGCCACTTGCCTTTTATATTACGCTATGAATTTTTAAACTTCATTAACACATCAGTGGGAAATGGAATTTAAAGATCATGTTTTTCACATAGCACTTTTCATTATTTTCCTAGCAGTTCTGGAATGAAATGTGAACGTCGGTAATGCAAAAATATTAAAACAAGGTGTTCTCTTTCAGAACACTATTGGAGGCCTTTTCTGTCTCTTTAATTGGCATGTGACAAATCTATTTATTACAGGCACTTTTCTACTACACACAGAAAATTGTTAACCTGTGGGAGTGACAGATGATTTTGAGAATGTGTAATTTTAATTGTTACTTCTTTTGTCATTGGATTTGAAGACCTCATTAGACAACAGTAGTGCTTTTTGTGACATTTCAACTTCCTGTCAACGTTTCTATAATAATCTCCTTTATAAAATAATTCAGCCTTATTAGCTGAATATGTTTAGTATAAATTACAGCTTACCATAAAAGACAGTTTTGTTAATTACACTTCAACTTTTTTATTGAAAATGTATTTTTATCATGTTAATCTTCCCCTTAAATGTTTACATGCTTTACTTCAGATTTGCAAGGCCAAACTATTTTCTAGTAAATTCTTTTGAGATGGTCAATGGGATCTTGATTTCCATATTGTCCTATAAGTTTGTGAATATTCCTTGTAAGTAGTAGAAGGCTGGTAAATAATGACCACGTATAAATCAAGGAAAACCTGATTCCAGACTCAGAGATTGGAAAGAAATTCTCTGTGGATTTTGCTTTTCCAGTCACTCCATCTTTTTACCATTTCTCTAAGTTCTGTACTCTACAAACACATGTTGAATTTCAAAATAGCAGTCATTCTCAAATAGGAAATAGTTCATAGTTACAGATTCTCCTTTTTCTAGACAATACATGTTATTCTTCATATATAATGAATTTACAGGGTATAAATTTAAAATAATTAAATGATACAAGTAACATTTTAAACAGAACAATTCAATACAAATATTTCTTAGTATTAATTAACTTTTAAAAAATATTAGTTAAGAACTAATAATTTACAGTAGTGGTCACAGCTTAGTTAAGATGGCAGTACTTATTTTTTAAGTATTCAAAATAATTTTATTGTAATCTAACATGAGTTTTCATTCTTTTTCAGAGAAGAAATTTAAGTAAAGGAATTTTCTTTGCTGAATAATTTTAGATCAACTGATACTCAGTAGAGCATCATCTAAACATACAACTATGGTACTTACTATCGATTTTCAATTTCGTTTCCATATGTAAGGTGCAGTAGAGCAGTGTAAGTTCTACTCTGAGAGATTGCTTAGATGACGTGAAAGACTATCTAGATATAGCTCCTTGGTGGAGAACAGGAAACTGAAATAAGCATTACATAATATGAGTCTTTAGTTTTGGTATGTAAAAAGAAATGGGAAAGCATTCCCAGGAAATGCAATAGTATAATCGGGCAGCCTGACAAACCTCAAGGACATGATTGGAATATAGGTTGGTTTGAAGTCCAAATCCTGATGTGTTAGAATGAGGAACAGAACATACATCATCTTGTACTCCAGAAAGATTTATCTCACAATCCTCTATACAATGGAGTGAAATTGAAAAGTTAAACTGACATATTAGCCAATTATAATATTTCATATTAGCTTTGATAGCAGGGAATAATAGACAACATGATAAGAAACAATGGCAATTTATGGAATTGTTTAAGATAATGACTTGAAAACTGATTTTGCAAACTAAAGGAGAAAAACACTGAAAACATACCTGGTCACATATAAATATACAACACACACAAATGTGCGCATGCACACACACACAAACACACATACACATGTATGCATGTATACACACACATACATGAATTCAATTTCTTGCTATTATAGTAAATTGATTTCTGATATGTCCTATATTATTAAGACTTCCTGTTGGTTCATTGACTTGCAATGTATTATGATCCTAGAAGGGAATCTTAATATAGAAGATATGACTTTCACAACTATTGAATTACTCACAGAAATTGAAGAATGCTACAACTATAGACCACCTAAGAGGTAAAGTGAACCACTATATTTCATAAATCTTTGTAGCTATAAGGTCCACACAAAGCATTCTTTATTGAATTGTGAATTAAACAGAAATTAGTTCACAGCATACTACATTCTTAACAGAACAATTAAGTTATCTGACTCAGTTCATAAATTACACTTTGTGTTGTTGCATCATTGAATCCAGGTATTCTGCTGAGGAGTAGCTGTACCTGTACCTGCAGCCAAGAAGAGAAGGACAAAAACAATTTTAAGGCCATGTGCCATGTTCCGAATCAGACTTGGTGTATATGACTCTAGGCAGGCAATTTTCTTCAGTTTATGTGAGGCCTTTAGATATTATTGCAGTTTATTTGCCTGTAGAGTAAATTTACTTTACCAAAAGATAAGTTTGACACATTCATTTGTACCCGCACAGACAGTGAATGCACAATACTTTGTTCTGCATCACCTAGTCTCCTTGATGAAAAGTCACTCAGTGAAGTGATTTTTGCTTCTCAGTCAATTTTCTGTCTGTAAGCAAATATCTACTGAGCCAGTTGGAGTTTTCCTACCCTCACAACATGTTCAAACCCACTGAGTTTTTACATGGTGACTTGTTTTTCAAGGTAGGTGATAACTTAATAAAAAATAAATCCTGCCCAAACGATCATGTCTTACATTTTGGGGACAAGAATAATTGCTGCAAAGATATTTTTCAATCCATCTACATGTCAAAACGCATTTCATACATAAGAGCAAAAATTACACAGAAAAGTATTTTAAAAGTTTTTCTTTGAGAACATTTTTTTGTACTGCTGTCAAAAATTTTTTCTCCTCTCCTACTTCCACACATTAAAATAAGATATGGAAAATACCACATCTAAGAATTACTTTGGTATCTATAGAATAATTAAATTATATATTAATATAAAATACTGGATACTTCGTAAGAGAAGTCAGCAGTGTGTCTTAATTATAGAACTTTCAAGTCTTCATCTATTTTTATGTAACATTTTGTCCAATATACATCTTATTTTCTCTTATATCAGGGAGTCTTTCACAGTGTTTTATGGTGAATAAATACTAATCAAAGGTGTCATAAAAATTTACACATCCATCTAGAAACATAAATAGATTACTTGCCAAGCTCTGGGTAATAACTACTGACAGCAACTGTCATGAATTAGATTTATTCTCAAGCTGCTCTTTGAGATAAGATACTCCCTGCAAGACATAGACAGCCAGAGCACTTCCATTCAGACTGTGTCTTTCCTCTATAATCTATGCTTAATCTATGAAAGCAGTCAGTATGCAAGTTCAGAAAACAAAATCAAATGTATTCCTGTGTATATACATTTGGCAGTGGTATTAATTACTAAAACCAAAACCAAAAAGTCTAGGAGTTTAAATTGCAAAGGTTTCATAGAAAAAATGTAGGTTAATAATAAAATTTTTAGTAATGAATTATAATAGAGTATCATTTGTTAATATTACTTATAAGAAACTTTATAGCCCTTAAAATTCCGTTATGGGATTTATGCCTTGTGGAAAATGAAGTACTTGGCTAGAGGAGCATCATTATTTAACTCTGTGTTGTGCTTTAAATGAAAACACCCCCCACAGGCTCTTGTGTTTGAATATTTGCTCCCCAGTTAGTGGAACTTTTTGGGAAGTATTAGAATGTGTAGCCTTATTAAAGGAGGTATGTCACACTGTAGGAGAGTTTGAGGTTTCAAACCACTCATTCCATTTCCAGTCTCTTTCCTTTCTCTGTCTCTGTCTCTCACTCTTTCTGTCTGTTTCTGTCTCCGTCCATCTCTCCCTCTGCTTCTTACTCATGGTTCAAGATGTTACCTCTCAGCTATACCCACAGTGACATGCCTTTGCTCTGTTATCATGTAAGAACATGTTGCACACATTATTCCTGACACCTATGTGCCTTGAATCTGTTTCTGCGCATTCACAGGATAGTACCATATTAAGCATGTGCAAGGTTCATTTTTATTAATATCAAAACAAGAAGGGTTGTTGTTTGTGATTCCATTATCTAAGGTTAGATATTGAGAATATCACATAGAAATAATGAAAATTCTTATTATCCTTTTTAATTTTCTATATCTTATGGTGCTTCTTATTTTTGTGACACAACAGTTTATGTGAAAATAAATATCTCCAATTTATATGTATCGATTCTTGATTTCAACACAAATATATAGTTAAAAGCACCTACTGTCATAATTTATTCAAAAATCAACATAATTAAAGCTAGCAATATAATGTACAATGGACTAAATTTATTTGCATCATAGTGACAGCTTCCTCCAAATATGCCAAAAGTCACCAGTGATATTTGGTTTTCTAGAGCATGTGGAAGCAAACTCATCCTGTAACAATGAACTTTACCCAAGTGAAATATAGCTTCAGCTTAGTAGAAGGTGAATCCTTTCTAAATCTAAGTATGACAAAGCTGGATAGATGGTTCAGTGGTTAAGAACACTGACTGCTCTTCAGAAAATCTACATTTAATTTCCAGGACCCATCCACAGGGCAGCTCGCAATTGTATGTTTCTCTAGTTCCAGGGATCCAACACTGTCACATAGACATACATGAAAACAAAACACCAATACACAGCACATAAAGTAAAACTGAATTATTTAAGTGTGTGTGTGTGTGTGTGTGTGTGTGTGTGTGTGTGTGTGTGTGTGTGTGTACTGGATATTATTTGAAAAGCAAACCAAGATGAATGCATTTATTTGTATCATAGATGCACATTAGTTGAATGACCTATGGAGAAATTGCATATAGTTGTAGTTGGTTACTTTTTTACTTACTATTCTTTGTTCTTTTGAAGCCTGCCACCCAGCTCCCAAATAAATACATGGAGTATTATTCTTACGTTTGAATACCTGGCCTAGCTAGCTTTTCTTAAATTATCCCATCTACCTTTTGCCTCTGGTCTTTAACCTTTTTAATTTCTGCGTATCTTTTATTTCCTTTAATTCCATGTCTGGCTGTTTGGTTGGGTGATGGGCATTTTCCTCTCCTCCATTTTTTACTCTTCAGTCTCTTCATACCAGATTTCTCCTTTTATTTATTCTTTCTGCCTGCCAGCCCCGCCTATTGTTTCTTCTGCCTATCTATTGACTGTTCAGATTCTTATTAGACTAACCAGATGTTTCAGATAGGAAAAGTAACACAGCTTTACAGAGTTAAACAAATGCAGCATAAAAGAATGCAACACATCTTTGCATCATTAAACAAGTATTTCACAGCATAAACAAATGTAACACATCTTCAACTAATATTCCACAACATATGGTGAAGACATTAAAGGTGCTGATTAAATATTGACTGAATGATACCCACTGTTACCATAGGGAAGAAAACTATGAGAGGCATGTGATAATTTATGCCTGTAATCTCTGAATTCTGCTAAAGCAGGGAGATCATGAGTTCAAGTCCAACCTGGGCCACAGGTAATAGCAAAAAATAAGTAAGAAATCAAAAACATAGTATAAGGAATGCTCAATCACCTACTGATGATGGTGTACATCTTTAATCTCAGCACTCAAGATGTAGAGGCATGTGGATCTCTGTGAGTTCAATGCCAGCCTGGTCTACAGAGCAAGTTCAGGGGACAGCCAATACTATACAAAGAAACTGTGTCTCAAAAAACAAAACAACAAAAAAGTATGCTCAGTCATGCTGAAGATTCATGTGCATTTCTTTTTTCTTGTCTTTCTTTTCTATTTTTCTGTTTAAGGTTTTTGTTTTTGTTTTTGCACTTAAATTTTGAACTCTAAGGGTTGGAATTGCTAAGCTACTGCTGCACCGTTAAGCTGTACACCCCAGTACCAATATTCATGTCCAAAATTTTTATTAAAAATGACATTTGTTTATTTATTTATTGAGTGTGTGTGGGTATGCATGTGATAGAGAGAAAAAAATTCGCATTCTCTCTACCATGTACGTTCTGTGGATCATTCTGACATCATTAAACTTGGTAGCACGTACTTTTAGTTTATAAGCTGTCTTGTGGCCAGGTTCATCTTTGAAATGTTATTCAGAAGGCTGAAAAATAATTAATGTAGGTTTTATGCAATGTTTACTGTAGGATGAGGAATAATTTCAAGCCAGGGAGTCAAGTATGCTGTCCAGACAGATTGCTTAATCAATAGTTTGCAAGGCTCCTATAATTCACAGACTGGCAAAGATATCGAATTTATTAGCTGGAATTACCCATTAGCATCAATTGCATTAACTGAACAACAATCACTGTTATTTATCTGTTAAGATAAAGTATTCCAGAAAAAGAAAAAAATGTTTCCTTTTGAACTGTCAAGTTAGATAGTGTTACTGATCTGATGCTCATTTGGGAGATTGTTGGAGAAGGTGAGAATCAAATCACTACCCTAAAAGTTTTCTGAAAATGAAACTTTTTTTTTTAATGAGGAAAGAGTTGTTTGGCCATAATGATTCATCTTTACCATTGATGCGTAGGGTAAAATTTCTCATGCTTATAGTGCAATGGGAAATAGAATGAAGAATTAACCAATTATTTGAATCATTCAGTACCATAAATCATGCTTTAAGGGAACACAGAGATTGTTGCTGAATTCCACATCAGACGGACTCAAGCTTCTCTGTGGTTGTTTATGTTTACTTCATTAATTCTGTCAATAGCTGTAATTTCTGCACAATCTCCCATTTTCTAACTTAAAATCATTAAATACTGATTTAAGGCCTTGAAGCTATGTTGCAAAGATACTAAAAAAAGACATTCTTACAATTATATCAAAAAATGCTAACTGAAAAATATACTTTGCTTTTTAGCAGTGCGGTTACAGAGATAAGATATATGCATAGCACTATAGCAAGTACTGGTAATGTGAAAAATCTTATCAAATGGTGATGGTGCAAGAACGTTAGTCATTCTAAACTGCACACCCAATTGAAAAATAAAATTGGCTCCTTAACAGTTCAACAATGTTTGTGTGTGTCAAAAGGGCATTGATTAAGAATGAATTATGCACTGTCAATTCACTAGCACACAAAGTCAACAAAAATGACTTTTACAAGTAGCAGTAATATGTATGTGTGCTTATTATTTCTCTATTTGGCTAGAAGATTGAGAATATAAAATTTTAGGAAAAATCAAAACAGGATATATGGACTCAAAAGTTTGGGAATGAGTTGACACGGAAGTGAAAGGTGACATTGGTAAACAGAATGAAAATTGGTCATTAAATGTCAGTTGATAGTTTTGGACTATGCCACCATTATCTCTGATAAAATGAAGAGTTGAGTGTCTTGCATACATTTTATTAGAACTTAATCACAAGACACTAAGACAAGCATCAAATGTTTCCTGACATAAATTTCATTTTGTCCACAGAGACTTCTGTTTAAAACATTTTCTGCAGTTTTTTTTGCCTGAGACGTTCTTGATGAAGCTAAAAGTAGTGTTATAATTTAATACTAACAGTGCTTGTATTTTTGAAATCACAAAGGTAAAACCATTATTCTAAAGATTGCAACAACTGTCCCAACATAATTGTTGCCTGCCAGCAATGAAGAGATACAGGCAGTGGTGGTGAACTGATGAAGTGTAGAGATCAATGCACAAATGAGGATAGACAAAATGAACCATACAATTCCAAGACCAGAAATGTTTTCTTAAGCCTATAAATCTATGCATTAGCAACACTGTGTATAGTTTTACTGCATGGAAATATATGTGAACTGTTCAGTAACCTGTATATCATGGAGTTTAACAAGATTTTATTTATTTTATGGTATCCTATATAACACTTTGTACTTCTTTCCTTCTTCAGCCTCCTTTGTCTATTTAATTATATTTTTAGACAATGTATTATTTCTGCTTTAAAATTATGATTTTTTAGAAAATATTAAGTTAGACATTTCAAATTTTAGTAGCACGAAAAACATGCAAGAAAAAAATTGATAATTTATCTGTTAAAATTGTCCTTTAAACCTTCACAGAGTTGTGCCATTGTTATAATTAATTCTGCTGTTTTTATTTTTGAGGGGAAATGAAGGAGAAGGGGATCTGGGATACAGGGGAGGTGGAGCACTGGGAGGATCAGGAGTGTAAACTGTTGTAGGATGTAATGTGTGAGAGGAGATTTAAAAAATCACCGAATGAAATCACATACTTACCACTAAACACAGGCAATATCTAATGTAATTTCTGACTCTATTTGCATATTTATCAAATTTCTTATTCATGAAAATATGCACTGTGTTGTATTTGGTGACTATGTTTTTTAATCAACATTCATCCACACTGCAGTGTGAATCACCATGTTATTTGTTTTATGGTAGAATATGATTTCATTTTATTGGTATTTCACATGTTAATTTATGGTTTGATGGACTTTTGCACTTTTGGATACTGTAAATATTGTTGCTTTGTATAAAAATATTTTAATTATTCTTGAATATATACATATTAGCAGTGCTTTGGTTCCTAGAACCTTGATTAAACTTTTACAGATGTTTTATTTTACTCTTCATTAGCAGAATATTGCTTTTTCAATCTCTCAGTATTGCCACTCTACTTTTAAAAATCATAGTCATATTAGTGTATGGGCAATTATCTCTATTGATGTTTAAGACCAAATTACTGATTACTGCAAAAAAGGCTGTTGAATTTTCAGAGGGATTCCATAGGATTTGTTGATTAATTTCGTCTGAATTACCTTTTTTAAACAATATTAAATCTTCCAATTAATGACTATATAAGTATCTCCATGTAATTTAGTCTTCCTCAATTTCTTTTAACAGTGTCATTTAGTTTTCAGTGCAATGTTTTAGCCTTTCTTGTTTAAATTTATCCCTAAGTTTTTTATTGTGTCAATGTTAATCATTCATTTTCTTTCATTTTACCTGAATTAAAATATAACTGCATCCTTTTTCCTCTTCCTTTTTTTCTTTCCAACTGTTTCATGATGCCCTCCCTCTCAGTTCCTCTCAAATCCATGGCCCCCTTGCCATTGTTAATTTTTAACACACACACATACACACACACACACACACGCACATCCACATGTAAATATAGCTTGCCGAATCAGTTTTGTGTTGCTTATATAATTTCAGGGTTAATTGCTTGTTATTGGATAGTCAGTTAAGGAGTTCATCCCTGGGGAAGGCTCTGGTTCTTAGCATTCCTTAGTTGCTTGTAGTCATTTGCCTAGAGGTAGCACCATGTAAGAGTTTGCCCTTCCATCCTAGCATGACTATTGTTGCTGTCCTTGCTTATGTCTTATTTAGGCAGCCATAATTGTGGAGATGGAGTTTCCCTGTCTGTTCTACAGAAATGTAATAGCAATATTGTAGCATTCCTGGTTCTCTGGTCTTTCAGTCTTTTTATCCCTTCTTCTGCTATGTTCCCTGAGCCTTAAGAAAGACCCTCTCAACAGGTGGGATCATTTCAGGTACTGGAAATCCAGCCAGTAACCCAGGACAAATGAGGTCATGAATCTTAGTGGATTGTTGTCTTATTTACATTGTCAGTTTGTTAATATGCTAATGAAATTCTATCAATCTGAGTTGTAAATTGATCATTTATCCTGAAAATTTTGCATGACACATTTAATAGTTCCAAAAAAATATCAAGGGAGATCCTGTAACTTTCTACATATAAGCTCATATTATCTACAGAGCATTCTTCCTGACTAATGTGGTTGTGTTTTCCATACGCTTTACACTTTCTTTCTTTTTCCTTACTCACCAGATTAGAACCTACAGAACAACAGATATTCTTTGGTTGTTTGTGATCACACAGGGTGCATATCCAGTCGTCAACCATTAACAATGATGTGAGCTGTACATTTTGCATAGATATACTTCACTAGATATAAAATACCACCATTGCCATTCTTACAAATTTAAATTTGTTTAATATAAGATTGTTTTAAGTTACAGAAGAGTTTCCATATTTCTAACCAATTTTGCATTCTTAGGATGAATCCCACTTTGTGATGGTATATTCTTATATTCTATCTATCTATCTATCTATCTATCTATCATCTATCTATCTATCTATCTATCTATCTATCTATCTATCTATCTATCTATCATCTATCATCTATCTGTGTGTATACATGTTATTGTTTCCTAGAGGGCAGAGGACCACTTGAGGAGTCAGTTCTCTTCTTTGACCATGTAGATTCCAAGGCTTGCATTCAGTTCTCAAGCGTGATAGCTAGATTCTCTTTAGGCTAAGCCATTCTCCTCAGTAGCCTTTGAGATATAATTTAGATGATACTCATATATACTTTTCACATCTAAATTGAAAAGATATACAAGTCTGTGAGTTACTTTTTGCCACTTATTCATTAAATTTAGTAACAAGGAATTACTGAATGGGGAAATGAGAAGCATTTACCTATTTTTTGAAATATGAAGAATTACTCTATTATTATTTTTGAGATTTGATGTAATATGATACTGAAATCATTTGTTTCTGAGATTTTCTTTAATTTTAGAAATATTCCCAAATCAGTCTTTTTTGTCAGTTATAGATATAGCCAAATTTCTTTCTTCTAAACTTTGGTTCAGTAGTTTGAGTCTTTCTAGGAATTGGCCAACTGAATCTAACTTATCTAATTTGTTATATAAATTTGCTCATTGCATTTCTTTATTTGATATCTTTAAGGTCAAGAGTAATGATGCCAAGTCCTTTAATTCTGACTTTAGTAATATAAATTTTAGGGGTCAATTTTTCTAAAAGTTTCACAATTTGTGGCTTTTTCCAAATAGCTATCTATTAATTATTAAATTTTGTGTTGTTTTTATAGTTTGTTAATCCCTACTTCAGTATTTTATTTTATAGCCTTCTCTGTATAATTTAGAGACATAAACCATCCTTTTCTAATTGTGTTGATGTGAAAATTTAGTAGTGCTGTCTCTCAAATCAAAAGATATCATTGTTGATCATTATTAATGTGAAAGTATGAAACTATAATTTTTACTCTATACAATGCTTAGCATGTATTTTTAAATTTCTTTCCACTTTTTTCACTGGTTGAATGTGTTGTTTTGTTTCCATATGCCTGTTAGTGTCACAAATGTATCTATATCCTGTTTTATAATTTCATTTTATTATCATTGATAAATACATTTTGCATTATTTCATTTTTAAAAATTTTATTCAGCTTTGTTTTGTGACTTACATACATCTTTATTAATGTTTTAGTGATATATTTAAGATTTCATATTTTGCTTTTCCTGTGTTAGTTGATGTTAATTTTGTATCTTTTATTTATTTTTGTAATGTAAATATTCCCAGCTCTATATTTGGATATGCATTGTTTTTGTTTTTATCCAGTGTAAATGAAATAAATAGTATAAATAAAATGAAAATTGTTTATTCAGTTTTTCTTATTAATTCATTCTTTATCTTTTGTATGTGTGAATATTCTACTAAATTTCAAGTTTTACTTCTGTTACTGTTTTTAGTTTCATTCCATTTTGTGTCTATATATACATCCCTCCTAAGTATTGCTGCATCCACTCTTTTGTGTGGATTTTTACATATTTACTTGTATGAGATACTATAAAAAGATTTGTATCATACTATATTGAGTTAAATGTTCCTGAGGTGATGGTTGAGTCTAGTTCACTTGTCTATTTTCTTGTGAATCACCTTTATCTGTTATAGGAATTGGACAGTAAATCTTTTAACTACAGTAGTTGTATCCCCTCATCTGTACGTCAAATATATGAGCCTATGTGGGGGGTATTCTCATTTAAATCACCACAAACAGTCCTTTTTATATTTATTTTGACTTATTTAAGTAAACTACCAATTTCTTATGCTTGAATGAATTATCGTTTACTCTTCTCATTCTCAATCTGTTTCTTGAAAATAAAACGTTTTCTGTTGATAGCAGATATTCAGATCTCCCCAAAGCACAATCTGACAACCTCTGCTTTGTGAATGAAGTCATTATATGTTCACATTTGTTATCATTTATATAACTGGATATATAACAATCATGCTATTTTTTTATATGCCCCACTTTATCTTGTTTTGCATTTCAGGCTTGGTTTGCATTAAGTATTTTCTTATGGTGTTTAAAATTATTATGCTATGAATTTGAGTTAGTCTCTTAGAGATATTCTGGATCTTGTGAGATAGATATTAATATTACATAATTAAATTCAGATTTGTACTGACTTAATTAATATGTCATAGATGAGCCTTATTGTTTTTTAAACAATCTTTTCTCATTTTACATATCAATCCCAGTTCCCTTTCCCTTCCCTCCTCGCCCCCACCCACCTTCCAATCAGCCCACCCACATTCACTCCTCAGAGAAGGTAAGGTTAAGCCTTACTGTTATCTAGCTCTTTTTTGTTCTTTCTTTCTTTCCTTGTTTCTTTCTTTCTTTTCTTTCTTTCTTTCTTTTGTTGTTTTTCAAGACAAGATTCTCTGTAGCTTTGGAGCCTGTTCTGGAACTTACACTGTAGATCAGGCTGGACTTGAACTCACAGAGATATGCCTACCTATGCCTCCTGATTGCTGGGATTAAAGGTATGTGCCACCACTGCCAGGCTTGTATTTTCTTTTTAAATTCAATCATTTTTATCCACTTTACAAAGTGAATAGCTTGCTATCATTTCACTTTGTTTTATTTCACAACTTTTATGGAAGCTGGATTTGAATGAAGGACATATGTATCTATGGCATGCTGTACTAATTTTTGAGAGTATATTTTATTTTTATATGAATAAAATATATTTTATGTGAATTTATAGGCAATTATTAAATAAAGTTGTATTGTTACCAATTAAGAAAGATTATAAACATTCAGCTACAATGATTTCTATTATTACTTCTAGGATTACCTTTAATAGTATTTTCATGATTTGGGGAAATATTTGTCTTAGCTATTTTTATTGCTGTGATAAAACACTATGGCCAAGGCAATTTATAGTAGGAAGGGCTTATTTGGGGCTTACACTTCCAGAGGGAATACAGTTCATCAGCCTCATGGCAAGGAGAAGAGTAGCAGACAGGCTGCATGACACTGGAGAGGAAGCTAAGAGCTCACACCCTGAGCTCAGTTCCTGTTTGTCGTTACCAGAAGCACAGAGTGCACTGAGGGAGACAGGAGGTTTTCAATCATAAGCCTGCCTGCCTCCCATAACATGTCTCTTCCAACAAAGCCATACCTCCTAATTCTTCTCAGTCACAAGTACGGACCAAGTATTCAAATGCCTGAGATAGACAGGGGCCATCTCATCAAACTACCTCAATCTTTGGTTTACTTTGAGATCTCTTGATTTCAACTTGATTTTAGTATTTTTGTATGTCAGACTTAACCGCGACAAAATCAGTTTATTTTTGGGGGTTTTATTATTTCTTTGTATTAGAAAATTTCTTTTTAAAAAACAATATTTTTTCAGAAGTGCATTTATTTGTTTTAGCATTTTAAATATGTAAGCATATTGTTTTATATTCTTCAATGATTCTGATGTGAAATGTTGTATCGTATTCTCTTTTGACATGATAAGCCAAGTCATGTCATTGATTGGTTTGAATTTTATCTACTTGTTTCTTATCTTTCACATTATCACGCTGTATCTTGGTATAGATTCATTTTATTTTTATCTTTAAAATGTTCTAGACTTGTTTATTTTAGTTTAGGTATATGAATGCTTTGCTTGTATGAATGTATGTATGTGTGTATGTGCATTTCATGTGTGCACATTAAATGTGGAGGACAAAAGAAGAAGGTGTCAAAGACCCTGGAACTACAGTTACAAATGGGAACTCCCCGGTGAGTGTTCTAAGAACACAACCTGACTCCTCTACAAGAGTAACAAATGTTCTTAGCCTTTGCCCCATTTCTCCAGACCCACACATAAAGTCTGTGAATTTTTTGGCTGTAAATTATTTGAGTATATCAGTTGCTTCTTTCTCTAAAATATTAAAATAACTAATAGCCAAAGTTTCCACCAAATTGGTGTAAAAACAATCTTTTACACCAGCAATATGCATATTAAGCTGTTCGCAGTTTTCTCACCTTTTGCTAATGTTATATCAGTTTCGTCAATGTCAATATATTCTTTCTATTATCCATACTGCTTACTAATTTTGTTTTAAAATTACTTACATGGGCTATCTTAATGAAGTCTGTTGTCTACTCATGATTTCTTCATTGTCATTCCTCAGTTGGTAAAACTTTTGGTGCGGTATGCCAACCATCATGAGATGATAGTGGTTTTACAAGAGTCTTTTAAGTGTATATCTCATTGAAACTGTCTGCTACATTTAATAACAAAACTGTTAACTACAATCAAATCCCAAGGTATTTTTCCCTGCTTTTGTCCAATATCCAATATCAGGTATAAATTGTTCTATACTAAAGTCCAATTAAACTTAAGCAAGGGTAGTTTTTGAGATTGCTCTGACACTAGCAGCTTACTCTCTCTGTCTCTCTGTCTCTCTCTCTCTCTCTCTCTCTCTCTCTCTCTCTCTCTCTCTCCTGAACTAGCAGATTTATCCTTTGATTTTTTTTCAGAATAAAATGAAGTTATTTTAACTATATGTTATGCAAATATTAAGTAATTTTGGACATCCCACATTCTGTTTGAACAAAACTAGTTCATTTGGGGGAGATCTTTGGCATTTTCTGTTAGCATTGCTTTCCTGTTTGGGATCCCTGACACTTTACCCTATTTTTGGCCAGCCAGAAAGCATAGTCTGTGATCTTGATTGATTGAACTCATTGTGAAAGTTTTGTCCTTTATACCAATCAGGAGGGACTACAACTGGGTTCCAGCATTTTCTGGTTTGTTCCTAAGAACTGGATGCAGAAGGCAGATTTTGATGTACAAGAATAATTTCTAAGAATTAAGCCTATGGGACATAAATATGTGAATGATGACAAATGTTGGTGCAAAGGCTGTTTCTGAGAAGAATCCCATTTACTAAACAGGGGCAGAGGGAAATGACTTAATTGTCTTGAGCACACACATCTAGATTTGTACTTGTCTAAAACTGGAAACAAGGAGAAGGCATCCAAGGGAAAGCACTCTTACCATTGCTAGCTAGTTTGCATAGATTTTCTTGAACAGATATCTTGCTCATTCACTGTAGGCCCTCCAAAAAAATCTCCATATGCCTTAGACCGTTGATGTGTGTGTATTCATAGATTAATAGTTGTATTTATTCAGTGAAGAGTAGATATGTGCCATTCTTATGTCTTCCTTAGTTTTACTTTTATCTCAAAAAATTTATCATCTTATTGCAATACACTTTGAGCTGTGCAAATATATGCTTAAGATTTATCATTGTAAATATAACTAAGATAATAGGCAATATACAGCAAGCCAACAGCCAAAATCAAGTTAAATGGCAAGAAACGCAAAAGCTATTCAACTAAATTCAGTAACAAAACAAAGCTGTCCACTCTCTCCATATCTATTCAATATAATACTTGAAGTACTAGCTAGAGCAATAAGACAACAAAAGGATAATAAGGGGAAACAAATTGGAAAGGAAGAAGTCAAACTTATGCTACTTGCAGATTATATGGTAGTATATATAAGTAATCCCCAAAGTTCTACCAGGGAACTCCTATATCTGATAAACACCTATAGTGATGTGACTGAATACAAGATTAATTAAAAAATCAGCAGCTCTTCTATAAAAATATGAGAAATGAGCTGAGAAAGAAATCAGAGAAACATCACCCTTTGCAATAGCCACAGATAATATAAAATATCTTGGAGTAAATCTAACCAAACAAGTGAAAGACCTGTATGACAAGAAATTTAAGTCTTTGAAGAAAGAAATTGGAGAAGATATCAGAAAATGAAAAGATCTCCAATGCTCAAGGATGAGTAGGATTAACGTAGCAAAAATGGCAATCTTACCAAATGCAATCTATAGCTTCAATGCAGTCCCCATCAAAATTCCAACACAATTCTTCGCAGAACTTCAAGGAAAAAATACTCAACTTTATATGGAAAATCAAAAACTCCAGGATAGCTAATCCAATCCTGTACAATAAAGGAACTTACAAGGGTATCATCATTAATGACTTTAAGCTATACTATAGAGCTATAGAAATAAAAACAGCATGGTATTTGCATAAAAACAGACTGGTGGATCAATGGAATCTAGTCAAAGTCATTGACATAAAGCCACATACCTATGAACACCCAATTTTTGGAAGAGTAGCCAAAATTATACAACAGAAAAATGAAAGCATCTTCAACAAATAATGAAAGCATAACTGGATGTCAGCATGTAGAAGAATGTAATTAGATCCATATCCATCACCCTGTACAAAACTCAAGTAAGTCATAGTGGATCAAACCCTCAACATAAATTCAGTTACACGGACTCTGATAGATGAGAAATTTGGAAGTAGTATTGAATGCATTGACACAGGAGATTACTTACTATAAATATAAATATAATACCAGCAGCACAGACAGTGAGATCAAAAATTAATACATGGGGTCTCCTGAAACTGAAAAGCTTCTGTAAGGCAAAGGACACCACCAATAAGACAAAACTGCCACCTACAGAATGGGAAAAGATCTTTACCAACCACAAATCTGAAAGAGGGCTGTTGACAGAGGTTTCTGTCCCACCTGGTCCTGCGGCCGTTCAGTCCCAAAGAAACACATAGAGGTCTACATTAATTATAAACTGGTTGGCCTATTAACCAGTTTCTTATTAATTAACTCCTACTTCTTAAATTAACCCATAATTCTTGTTTGTGTTAGCCACATAGCTTGGTACCATTTATCAGTGAGGCATTCTAACTTGTTTATTCTGCATCTGGGTGAGGACTGCAAACTGAGCCCTTCTGCTTCCCAGAATTCCCATAGTCTGCCTATATTTCGTGCCAGCGTTTTTATTAAACCAAACAAGTGACAAATCTTTATAGGGTACAAGATCATTGTCCCTAGAAGAGGGCTAAAGCCCAAAATATATAAAGAACTCAAGAGATTAGACATCAAAATAACAAATAATCCAATTAAAAACGGATTGGATACAGATCTAAACAGAAAAATCTCAAATGGCCAAGATACACTTAAAATACTATTCAAAATTCTTAGCCATTAGGAAAATGCAAATCAAAACAACACTGAGATACCATATTACACCTGTCAGAATGGTTAAAATCAAAAACACTGAGTACATCTTATACTGGAGAGGATGTGATGTAAGGGAAAAACTTCTTCACTCCTGGTGGGAGTACAAATTTGTACAGTCACTTTGGGAATCTATATGGTGTTTTCTCAGAAAATTTGGAATCAATCAACCTCAAGACCCAACTATACCAGTCTTGGGCATATAACCAAAGGATGTTGATCATACCACAAGGACACTTGCTCAGTTACAGCAGAGTTATTCACAATAGCCAGATCTGGAAATAACCTAGATGCCCCCCAACTGAAAAAATGAATGAAAAAAATGTGGTACATTTACACAACGAGGTATGACTCAGCTGTAAAAAATAATGACATCATGAAATTTACATGAAAAAAAAGATGGAACTGAAAAAAATCATTCTGAGTGAGGTGACCAGACTCAGAAGTACAAACATGATATGCACTCACTCATACGTGGATATTAGATATAAAGCAAATGATAATGAGGCTATAATTCACAACCCCACAGAAGCTAGGTTACAAGGAGGGATAAAATATGGACTCGTGGATTTCCCAGGGAAGGTAAAATAGGTATCTCCTCGGTAAATTGGAGCACGGTGGTGGTGGATGAGAGTGAATTGGGGAATAGAAACTTGGGGGATTGGTTTGGTTGTGTTGGGGGTTGGTCAGAGGCGGGGGAGTAATAAAAGAGATGTCTTGATGGGGACATCACTTCAGCGTTAGGGAGAAACCTGGTGCCAAGGAAACTTGCAGGAATTCACAAGGTTACCCCAGCCAAGCCTGCACTGGCCAGCACCTGTAATCAGATTGGTGACTACCCTAATTTTCATCAGAAAGCCTTCACCCAGCAACTGACAGAAGCAAATGCAGATATCCAAAGCCAAACACTGGGCTGAGTTCCAGGAGTTGAACAGAGGGAGGAAGGATTGTATGAGCCCAGAAGTGTCAAGGTCATGATGGGGGAACCTACAGAGACAGCTGAAATGAGCTCATGGGAGCTCGTGGACTCTAGATCAACAGTTAGGGAGCCTGTATGGGACCAAACTAGGCCCTCTGTATTTGTGTGACAATTGTGCTGCATGGGTCTGTTTGTGGGGCTCTTAATCTAGCAGTGGGATCAGGACCTAACTCTGATACATGAGCTGGCTTTTGGGAATCTATTCCCCTATCTGGGTTGCTTTACCCAATCTTATTGAAGTGAGAGGAACTTGGTTTTCCCTTAATATGATGTACCATGCTTTGTTGATGCCCATGGGAGGCTTGCCCCTTTTCTGAAAAGAGACCAAAGAGGAGTAGATGAAGTGATTAAAATGTAGGTAGGGGGAAACAAGAGGAGAGCAGGGAGGGGAAACTGCAATTGGGATGTAAAATAAATGAGAACATTAATCAATAGAAAGAAATATTTATCACTGTGGAAAGAGAAATATTGACATAGAAATTCTTCTAATCTGCTTGTCGTATCTTAAGCATTTTAATGTGATTATGTTTATTTCCCACAGAATTTGTTAGTCTTGGCATTGTACTTTGAATTTTCACCATTTATGTAGCAGTAATTTCTTGTTGTGACTGCCAGCTCACAAATAATGACCTGGAAGATACTTACTAAATTTGAAAGTTTGGCCTTAGCTTAGGCTTGTTCCTAACTGGTTCTTATAACTTAAGTTAACAAATATTTTAAAATCTATGTTCTGTTCTGTCATGCAGTTCTTTATCTCATCTCTATTGTGCCTGTCCTGCTTCTTCTGCATCTGGCTGGTGACTCCACCTTTCTTTTTCCCAGAGTTCTCTCGCTGCCTGGAAATCCCACCTATACTTCCTGCCTAGCTATTGGCCATTCATCTTTTTATTACAACAATCACAGAAATACATCTTCACACAATGTACAAATATCCCACAATATTTCCCCCCTTTGTCTAAATAAAAATGAAAGGTTTTAACTCTAACATAGTAAAACTATATACAATAAGAACAATTATCTGGTAAGGATTACATTCACAATGTCTAATCTATTTATATTTGGCAAATTTGGAGGAAGTATTTATTTTCTCTCCTATCTTAGAGAGTTCAAAGTTTTATACCTAAAAGATTTCTATCATAACTTGTATGATCATCCTGAAAATTTCTTTTTAGATCTTAAACCATCTTCTTAAACAACTTATGCTTTTTTGTCCTTTAGCCTTATACAATTTACACCTCTTTTGTGAGTTTTTAAATAAAATTGTAATGAAGAAAACGGTATAACCATGTATTCAAGAAGATAGGAAGTATAGAGCAAGTAACTTCCAAAAGTACATAAATTACAGAAACAGCCTGCTTGAAGAGTCACCTAAGGTTCCTTTGCAAAGTTTGGACATCTATATTCAGCTTACAGGCCTAGATTATCTGACAGATTTTTCTGTGAGGCAGGAATTTTGAAGGACTCTCCTACCTTGTCTTTGCAAAATACAGTAGTTGCCTTCTTTTGTGTCCTGCTTGTCCAGTTTGGACAGCATTCTGTCTGCAGTTGAGCAAGAGCAGTTTACTTGCTCAGTGGCGACCTTTGCCACAAATGAAAGTAAACTCCATAAGGAGGTTCTTCAATGCACATCATCTTCTTTTGAAGTAACTTGGTGTTCCCAGGAGCAGATGTGTCACACTGTCATGAAAAGACTCATATTAAAACTTTCAAATTCTATATTTTGTAGGACTCTTAAGTATTTGAATACAATCTACTTTAAATATATGTGTTTTCATTTGAAAACATACATAACATGAATATAAATTTAATTTTTATAGATGACTAACTATTAACCTGTATTTCTTAATTGTCCAAAATAGCTTTCAGGGACTAGAAATTTATATTGCATTTTAAAATGAACTGTCTAGGTACAATACCTTAAACAAGAGTAGAAACACATATACAGTATAACAAAAATAAACTCAAAATTGTATCAATATATAAAAATCCATAGCAACATTAAATATTTGAGACTAGTGGTTGTTCAAAAGTAGACTCAATAATCCACCCTTTTATGCATTATTTCTATTTTATATCCCCCTTTTGCTTTAGAAATAAATCCTTGAGTCTAATCTTCTTTGTTCAGCTTTTTTCCAGACAATGACCAATAAAAACCTGCAACCAATCCACCTTAAATAATATTAAGCATCCATAAGCAATTGAATAACCAAAAAACACCCACCCTACCTCCTGGGAATATGGGCATCATGTTTTCTAGACTGCTTTCCTTTGTTTGGGAGAGATGACATTTTTGGGGAACCCTGAGAAAATTGAGATAATTGTCAAGGCCTGAGGGAGCTAGCTGTATTATTTTCTCATTTAGTCTAGGTGTGAAGGGATAGTGTACAGCTCATCTGAAGTCCTGACTGAGGTAGTACATGTGGCTGGACAATCTCAGCTAAAAGGTTTGAAGTTGTTCTAGATACAGATTTTTGAGGAAACTTCAACAGAGGCATTCTGTGAGGATGGATCTCCTGGGCTACTTGTCTTCATTTGTGTCTGATTCTTTTGTTCTAAAACCACAAACTTTTAAAGGTAACATTTATATCTGCATTAAAACAAATATGGAATGTGTGGTGTTCACAAGTCAGTTAAAGATGATTTTTTGTCTTATGTTTGAGCAGGAAAGAGGCATATGTTAACTTTATAATTTTGTTTGGACTGCATAACCAGACCTTTATCCATGCCATGTGAAAGGATGGCATGTAATACTAAGTCATGAGGATTCTTTACCAACAGGATTTTTCATGAGTCATCCAATTTTAGAGCTGTTCTCATAATAGAGGGGGCTACATATAGGTCACCTGTTATGTAGTCTTTCTTGGTTTCTTTTTTTTTAAATGGATGTAGCCAAGATTTTCAAGCAAATCTCATCTTTATTAATTTTGAAGAGTATTGACAGTGATTTCTGTCCTGCCCAGTCCAGCAGCCATTTTGTCCCAAAGAGATACACAGAGGAGAGGCATACATTAATTATAAACTTGTTTGCCTATAAGCTCAGGTTTCTTATTAATTAATTCTCACATCTTAAAATAGCCTACTATTCTTGTCTATGTTGGTCATGTGGCTTGGTACCTTTATCAGTGAGGCATTCTCATCTTGCTTCCTCTGTGTCTGGGTGACAACAGTAGACTGACCTTTCCTTTTCCCAGATTTCTCCTGATCTCGTCTCCCCACCTCTACTTCTTGCCTGGTCACCCTTCCTATAATTCATACCTGACTACTGATGATTCAGCATTTTATTAAACAAGTACAAGAAACAAATTTTTACAGGGTAAAACTATTGTCCCACAGCACATCCCTCCCCATTTTTCAAAACAAGAAATCTGAATCTAATCTAGCTTGTTTAGCTTTCTTCCTGACCATTATTCATACAACTTGTAACCAACACTCTAAACAAAGAAAAACATATATAATCCTTTTGGGGGGAATGTGGGCATAGTTTTCCAGGCTACTTCCTGCTGATTGGGAGTGCTGATAATCTTGACAGGGACCTAAAGAAAATTTAGAATTACAGTCAAGTCCTGATTGGAAAATTCTGAGGCTTGATCATCTCAGCTAACAGTCTTGAAACTGTTCTGAATGCAGAATACAGAGGAAATGCCAACAGAGGTCCCCTGAAATGTTGGATCATCTTGACCATCTGCTCCTATTGGAGATTATTCAGTGGGTCTTTCTTGATCAAACCTGATTTTTCTTAGTCCAGAATAAATCCACAGCCTCTCATTTCCTGTGGAAACAAAAGCAAAACCTCTTCTCCAAAGTAACATACCTCTTGACTTAAATTTTGAAGTCAAGAAATTTTCAAAATATATATGTTGGATTAATCCAGCAGCATTTATAATCAAATATCTTTTGGCAGCTTTTACTACTTTCTCAGCCATCAAACAACTTAAAGACAACACAATAACATACAATATCCAATATCTCTGTGTATTTTTCATCTTTATTTTAAACTCTATTCTTTTATTTTTATTTTTAATTTTTGGTTTTTTGAGACTAGGTTTCTCTGTGTATCTTTGACTGTCCTGGCACTCACTCTGTAGACAAGGTTGTCCTTGATCTCACAGAGATCTGCCTGCCTTTGCCTCCCAAGTTCTGGGATTAAAGGTGTGTGCCACCACACCTTGAACTAACAGAGATACACCTGCCCTCTGCCACCCAAGTGCTGGGATTAAAGGTGTATGCCTTAAGGACTTTATCCTTTCTCTTTTCTCTCCCAAGCCTACATATATTTTCAAACACACTATAAACCATTTAGAGGTTGTTTTCACCTGAATCTATCTTTTCTGACCACAAGAGTCATGAATTTGCTAAGTGATATGGCTAGGATTAAAGCTGTGGCTTTTAGGGCTGGATTCACCCTATTTCTTAGCTTTCTGAGTGAGAGTCTAGCCTCATGGAGGAGGTACTGTCCAGAGCCATGTTTCTTGCCACAACTCTATGGTGTTTCAAGGTCCCTGACACCACCAAGAACCATGCTATCAGCAATTCATGAACACCTATTAAGTGTTTGGTGGCAGAGCTGCAAGGTTTTGCAGCTAAAGCTGAGTCAGGAAGCCTCTCTTAAATGAGATGTGCTTACCTCTAGCAAAGAGAGCCCACCTGAGAAAATGCTACCAAGAAACCATGCTTAACTCTGTTTTTTTTTTTGTCTAGAATTATTTACCAAACTCTCTTAGGTTTTAAGCAGATTTAGCTGTCTACATTGGCACCATTTGTTGACAGTGATTTCTGTCCTTCCAGGTCCCACAGCCATTCCGTCCCAAAGAAATACACAGAAGCCTATATTAATTATGAACTGGCTGGCCTATTAGCTCAGGTTTCTTATTAATTAATTCTTACATCTTAAATTAGTCCATTATTCTTGTCTATGTTAGCCACATGGCTTGGTACCTTCAGCAAGGCCTTCTCATCTTGCTTCCTCTGCGTCTGGGTGACAACTGCAGACTGACCTTTCCTCTTCCCAGAATTCTCCTTATCTCATTGCCCCACCTCTACTTCCTGCCTGGTCACCTCATGTATGCTTTATGCCTGGCTACTGGCCAATCAGCATTTTATTAAATAAGTACAAGAAACAAATCTTTACAGTGTAAACCATTGTCCCATAGCAGAATAGAACTATAATTTTTGTTTCCTATGGAAACAAATGTATACCCTCTCTTGCAACAGAACATATTTTTATTACCATTTTGAAGTTAAGATATTTATAAAATATATAGGTTGGTTTTATTTAGCAGATTCCATAATCCAATATCTCTCAGTAGCTACAGTTTTTGCATATTAACATTTAGAAAATTCAAAATCAAGAAAAAAACATACAGGATCCAGATTCATTGTGTATTTCCCATTTGTACATGACTAATTTTTATATTCTGTCCTTACAGATTTTATTATTTTTAAACTATTTATTTTTATGATTATCGATACCCATTTTCTTTCCTTTCTGTAACATCTGAGCATATTATGAAACATATTTACCTTTTCAGAGGTTTTCTGTGTCTGGACCTGGCTCCTTCTAAGCACCTGAAGTGTTCTTTGACCTTGTAAAACAGATTTTAAACTGTCACGTCACCTGTCCTACAGCTCAGTTTAGTGCATGCTACTGGGGAATTGTGTTAGCAAATGGCTCCAATCCATAGGGGGCTGCCAGTAGCCATGCCTCTGTATGCTGCTGAGCACCAGCTTGCCTGAGAGACTGAAAAATTAGGAATCCACGTCAAGCTCCTTTCTGTAACTTTTCTTAGCTTTCTCCAGCTCTATGTTTGGATATTCAATCCTTAACGATGGATAAATATGTACAAATTTCTTCTCTGTTCCACCAGCCAGCTCCCAAATATCAGCACAGAGACACATTATTAATTATCAAAGCTCAAGTTATAGCTTAGGCGTTTTCTTAATTAACTCTTATAAATTAAATTAACCCACATCTTTTAATCTATGTTCTTTTATGTGGCTTGGTTACCTTTACTTTATACTTCCCATCTTGCTTCCTCAATGTCTGACTGGAGCCTGCCATTTCCCCAACATTTTCTCTCTGCCAAGAATTCCTGCCTATAACTCATGCCTAGCTATTAGACTATTAGAATCCAACTTTTTATTTCACCAATCAAAGCAATACATCTTCAAACAGTGTACAAATATATTCCAACAGGTTTAGATGATGATGATGATTAGAATAACTAGGAAACTTTTACATAGATGTAGTGGAAATTAATCATATGCCAAAAATTAGTTTAGGCTATTATCCTAATGTAAAATGGAACATAGTATTCATAGGTCTAATGCTCAGCAAGTATAATATTTTCAAATGGTAACACACTTAATTTAATTATTTATTTATTTAATGAAATAGGAAAAATCCATGGATTCTGTATAATGAATGTAATATCAATTTGCACACAGATATTAAATCATTAAATGTTTTAGGTAATATACAATCTGGACATTTTCTGATTCAGGCTGAACTTTCAAGAGTGCACAATAAGTTCTATTTTCTTAATCAAATACTCCTCCTGGGTTTCATAATTCTCTAAGATATATTTTCTTAGCTGATAATGAGGACACATAGTAGTTTCATTCCTTATAGTTTGCTATAGGGAATTTACTATGTAATGCAAATAAAAGCCCTTATAAAGTCATATGCAAATACATAAACCATAGCAATATTTCTGTGTGTTGAACAACACTATGACTTAGAATTTGTCTCTATTAAAAGAACTTTATCATCTAAACTTTACAGTAGACTAAATACATTGTTTTGTTTTAATAATTTGCTCATATAGTAGAACTACAATTTGTCTTTAAAATATATAAGAACTTCTAGAAGTTACTAGGTTGAAGGCACAGATAAGTTATTTTTAAACTCATAAAAAATACTAGCTACACACTGATTGAGAGCAAGAGAATACAAATACTATTTAATATGGTAGGTACAGCTTATACATTTTTTTCTCATTTTCAGCTCTTTAAATAAAACCAGTTTATTACTAGCATACAAACATTTACTCTCCTTTTTACAATGTGTCCAACTGCTTCAAGCTCCTGCTGCTTTGATTTCTCTGATATGCTGTACTAGACCCAAATAAGCCTCAGCCCTTTAAGATGCTCTTGTCACAGTAGTGGAAAAAGAATTAAAAAATAACAAAACAGCTACTGGGCCATGTTCTTAACATATGGTAAATAAAACAAAATAGTTTCTAAAACTCTGCTACTTTGAGAACATGCAGATACATTTGCCCACATCTAACTTAAAGGGAAATAATATATGATGTTTTCATGTGATTGACTCTTAGAGCATTTATATTTCAGCTGATGTGAGATTCCCCTCTGTATGCTGTGAATACCATTGGTAAATAAAGAAGCTGTCTTGGGCCTCTGCAGGGAATAGAGTTAGGTGGGGAAAACTAAATTGAATGCTGGGAGAAAGAAGGAGGAGCTAAAGAGAAGCTATTGTAGCCCCCACCGGAGACAGATGCTAGATGGAACTTTACTTGGTAAGCCATAGCCCTGTGGCAATACACAGATTAATAGAAATGGGCTAGTTTAGCATATGAATTAACCAGAAATACTCTTAAGCTATTGGACAAACAGTATTGCAAATAATATGGTTTCTATGTGATTATTTTGGGAGTCTGGGTGGCCAGGAAATGAACAAGCAGCCTCTAACAACAAATTGGCACCCATGTGGCCAACTAAAATCCACTTAAATCCTGAGAGAGTTTGAGAAGGAATTCTAGGGAAAAAAAATAGAGTTAAGCATGGCTTTAACATCATGACTCCTTTAAGAGAGGTTTTCCTGAATCAGCAGTAGCAGAAGAAAGCCATGCAGTTTTGAAATGTCAGGTTTCTGGGACAGGCTGCAAGTGCAAACTCTGGCTCTTTCAGGAGGCCAAGCATTTAAATGTGGTTTGTGAACAGAGTGCTACAACTTGCTTAATGGCAACATAGACTGGTTGTGTGCTGAAAAATGGGGCTGTGAGCATGGCTCTCAGAGGCAGCAAACAGCTCTACCATGATGGACTCGGAGGAGCATGTAGGCAGGGCCTTCTATGCCCTAGCAAGGCTGCTGCTTAAGTTTTTAAGAAGTACTTAGCCCTGGACAGAAAAGAATTACACATACACAATAGGACAGATTCAGACATAAAAGAACTCTAAATGAGTCACAGTGTTGGATAAATATATGTAAGATCTGAAGAGAGAAGAAAATGAGTATAGAAGGTTATAAAAGGAAGTAAATGATTTATAAAAAATCTAAGTCTTTAAAGAGACAGAGTACAGACAGTCATAGATTAAAGGAGTAAAGACAATAAAATAGATATTAAAAGTAATAGATTCAAAACAAATAAGCCATGTAAAAATGGAAAATTCACAGTCTGGATTATGTATATTATTGTGTTTTCTTTAAATTTTTTGACTTCAGGGAGACATTTCATACTGGGGACTGCTAAGCCAAGCCAACATATATACTTTAAAGGTATCTTGATTTCAAAATATGGGTCAAAGGATTTGTTGCTTTAAAAAAGAGGTTCTTCTTTTGTTTCCACAGAAGATGAGAACCTATGAATTTCTTCCATACTAATGTGGTTTGATGATTCAAAGCCTCCTGAAATGTCACTTTGAACATCTCTCAAAAAATTACTCTTCCTAATAAACAGCAGGAAGAAGTTTGAAGAGAACTACACCCATGTTCCCAAATATTGCTTATAAATCTTTGTTTACATTTAAAGGGGGATATGCTATAAAGATTTGCAATTGTTTATTGATACAAATGGATATTGGTTTATTGATACAAATTTAAGGTCAATTTTGTTATAGGTACATATTTCTGCTCTTGATTAAGGTATTGTGTTTGTCCAGCTCATTTAAAAATATAATGTATAATAAGAAATATATGTTAATATATAGTCATCTATAATTGTTAAGCTTGTAGTCATGTTAATTAGGCTTTCTAGATGTACAGAGATGTAATTCAGATGGATAGGGATTCTTCAAATCTTTCAAACACTATAGAATATGGCATTTAAAGTATTTTAAGAATTTATGATTCTTCATGACATGAGACACATCTACACCTGACAGCACAAATCTACTCCAAGAGGAAAATGGGGATCAAAGAGGCTCCTTATGGTGTTGTTTAGCCATTTGGGCAAGAAACTGCTCTTGCCTGGACTGCTTGATGGTATGCTATGTGAACTGGACATGCAGGACCCACAGAGAAATGACTGCTGAACTTGCCTAAAGGTGAGACAGTCCTTTGGGGTTCCTGCTTCATGAAAGAGTCTGCTAGACATTCTGCAGGAGACAGAAGAAAGTGACTGACATACTGCGAATATAGGTGAAACTATATTTGAAATTTCCTGCTTCATGGAAAAGTCTGCAGGATATTATGGACCTGTAGAAAGAATATGGATGCCCCAACATTCAGAAGAACTTTGGGTGACTAACCAGGCAGCAAGATGTCTCTATCATTTCTAGAGTTTTGGAAGTTGCTTATAATGCACTTCCTGTTTTCTTAGGTAATGTTATATTCTTCTGAAGTCATTGATGGAGTTGAAGAATAGATAGTTATTGTTTTCTTTAGTTATGATAAAAGATAAAGTCGATATAAATATAGTAACAGTAATTCTTGCTTGATACCTGCTTGTATATGTAATTTTACTATGTTAATGTTAAAACCTTCATTTTTATTTAAACAGAAAATGGGAGGTGAAGAGGGATTCCACTCTGTTTGCTATGAATACCATTAGTAAATAAAGAAACTGTCTTAGGCCTGAGCAGGGAATAGGGGTAGGTGGGAAAAACTTAACTGAATGCTGGAAGAAAGAAGGAGAAGTTAAAGAGAAGCCATGTAGCCCCACTGGAGACAGATGCCAGATGGAACTTTACCGGGTAAGCCACAGCCACGTGGCAATACACAGATTAATAGAGATTGGTTAGTTTAGGATATGAGTTAGCCAGAAATATGCTTAAGCTATTGGTCAAACAGTATTGCAAATAATATGGTTTCTGTGTGATTGTTTTGGGAGTCTGGGTGGCCAGGAAATGAACAAGTAGCCTCTAACAACAGTTCAGTAAGTGAAACAATCTTGAATTTTTAAATTATCTTTCAGAAGTTAAAAAACAGTATAGCTTTGCTAAGAAAATTTAACCACTCTGTGATATGATTCCATTACCTTTTAAATGGAAATAACACTTACCTCAAGGGCTGTTGTAAGGAATCAGTGAAATGAACAAATGATAAAATGACTTTGGAAACTATAGGATGCTATTCAAATGTTATTTTGTGCAATTATTATAAAACTGTGGATAGAATATAATATATGTCATACTTTGTGACTTAATCTAGGATAGCACATATTAAAGCAAAGTCCTTATGATAATAATGTCTATTCTGTGCTTGATGTTAGAATACACGATTGAACAATAGCTGTTATATAGAAGGAGACAAAGTGGCATAATTGAAGTAATGCAATGACAAGACACAAGTTATCTATTAAGCGATATAGGTTCCAGGGACAGCAGTATATAAAACAATGAGATTCATTATGGCCTTTTCACAATTCTTTATTTACTCCACTCCTAGTTCTCTACCACGTTGTCCTTCCCAATGCTTGTTGGCACTCTTCTGTCTCCAACCCTCCTGCTTGTAGATCAGTTATTCCATTAGTCTTTTCCTGTCAAGGTGTCTACCTTCTCTCTCATAATTCCCTATCAAATTTCATAAGCCACTTTTCCCATTTCCCCTCCAACATTTGCAAATTTAATACATTTAGCATCTGACAAAACTCTTGCTATTTGTCTTTCTGAGTCCGACTTCCTCCACATACCATAATGTTTTCCTGTTTCATCTATTGTCCAGGAACAAAGGATTTCCTTCTATACTGTGATCATCTTTTAAAAAGTACTTTAAAAATAATCAGTTGAAATAATAATTTAAATAATTTCCAGAAAGGGTTGGAACAGAGGCTACTTCTTTGTTTTTGGGTTTAGGCAGAAACTATTTAAATATATAAAAGAGAATAATCTTGAAGTAATACATGAATTAGTGCAGTCAATGCTCAGTAGGAACAGCAAGCCCCTATATAGCACAATGACTTGGAACTCAATTCATAAAAGTTTTTGCTCTAGATATCACCAGGTACAAGTCAGAAATTTGTGTTTTGAATATTAAATATTTTTTTCCTGCAGTTTGGTAAAATGAATATAATAATTTATTAAAAATTATCAACCTACATGTAACTAATCAAAACACATATAACATTAGGTTTTTGAAGTATGTGTAGCTAGAAAATGAGGGAAAGTCAATATGTGGGAGGTTGACTATTTGCTCTGAATTGAGCAGCTGTGTTGTACAATATATTGAAGTAGAACCTAGGTTCTTCCTAGGTTCTTTCTCTATAGCCTCCTGACCTTTTGAGTATTAGCTTTATGTAATAAAAATGTATAATGTATTAATTATTACAATACTCATAGGCCTCATCAAATATTTTATTACAAAGCGAAGCCTTGCATGACTAATTTACTATTGAAATAACAAATCTCTTGTCTTTACATTCTGGGCTGTCCAATTTTGGAGCCACTAACTAAATGTTCCTGAAACAATTCAAACAGAAATCAAGTAGACATAAGAAGTTTCTCAGTGGCGTTGACAGAATAACTAATGTTCCATAACTACATATATGTAATGATTAGTTTCCAAAACAGCTTGATACTGAACATTTCAATCAATGATGGACAGTGCTTATGGGAACTGATAGAGAAGCAAGTAACAGGTCTGGTTTGTTCATTTCACTACTGCTGTTTCTGCTGCTGCTGAGATTAGTTTCATTGCCTTAGATTTCTTATAACCTACTACAAGTCCTTATTTCCACCCCCTCCTGAAGTCTCTGTATTACTGGTACTGTTAAACCTACCTTAAAGTTGGGAAAAGTTAAATAACCATATCGCATTATACAGCCATGATGGCACATAAAACATCTGTCCAAATGTTTCAAAGTCATTGTTTTCTTATATCTAAATGAAGACACCAACATACTTGTCATAAGAATTGAGTAGACTTAGTGTAATATGTATGTTTGGTGCTATCACAATTAGTATTTAGTGGTTAGAGATACAGCTCAGTAATAGAACACGTGCTTATATGTGAAGGTCCCTCCATTCAATTCCCAGAAAAAAGACACATGCCTCCATACACAAACATGCACAATCATAGTTAATAATGGAAATTCATTAGCAATGGTTGATGGATTGTAACTCTTTAGCTTGAACTTCAAACACAAAATATTGTAATGCCTTAGTACAAAAAGAATATCTTAGTTATAGTTTATAATCAAAAATTTAATCCATTTTTTCTGAGAATTTCATACTTCAATACATCATTTCAGCCCTTCCTTTCCTCTTCAACTCCTCCCATCTCTTCCCCACTCCCTCTTAAATTCATGGCCCTCATGGCCCTCATCTTTTTTATTATTATTTTACACACAGACTTACACACAGCATACTGTATCCATTTAATGCTGCTCATATGTGCTTGCATGTAAAGCTGACCCTGAGGAAAGATTTCCCAGAAGATTTCACCACAATGATGCGGGCCCCTTCTTAATCACCACTAATTTCTTAGCTCCAGTTGATCAGTATCCATTGTCCCAGAAAAAAATCTACGTCTACCTCTCTCACCAGTCCTTGATTGCCTGTAACTCTCCATGTTACAGGAAGTGTTTCACGAAGTGTCCACATGTTTCACGTTTCCACAGCGACATGTCAACTTGTATCACCAATTGTACAAATCTTGTTCAGGCATTACAACTTGTAGAAAGTGATGCCTCTGTGTATCTTCACAACATATAAAGATATTTAGTGTTTAGAGTTTTAATAACTTGTATGCTAATCAATTTGTAAGTGATAGTTATAGGAGAGAATTTTTAGCAATCTGTCAGGCCTGTAAAAAATATCTTTTTCCTGGATAACTAAGGGGAAATCTTGGAGCAAGTACTGTATCCTCATTCTGAGTGGTTTCAATATTCCAAGTCAAATTTGAATCTCGGTTTCAAAACTCCTGACTCTTACTTGTCAAGAGAAAACTTGATTAAAATACTTTTATAATTAATTTATAATCTTTAATTTTTCTCCACCAAATTACTGTATTTCATAATTACCTTTTAGGTAAAGGTGACATATAATTGATTAATGAATATTATTTGAAAGATTATTTATGTGTACAATATCTCAAAATATTCTTTGTCACTGGACACATCTTGATTCTCCTTGGCCTGTATCTTCAGTTTACTGCATTTTAAAAGATAAATCTTGGTGTTGAGCAGATGAATCAATCAGTAAAGTGCATGATTTTAAGTGTGAGGACCTGAGTTTGATGGCCAATACCCATGTAAAAAGACAGCATGGTGTATTGTATCACAGAGTTGGAGAAACAGAGACAAGAGTCTTTCTATGACTTACTAGCTGGTCAGTCTAGCCAAATTGGCAAGTTCTGGGTCCCATTGAGAGAGGCTTTCACAAACATAAGGTGGACAATTCTGGAAGAAGAGCAGCAGAGGGTGATGTTTGGCCTCCCCTCACACAGACCCTCATGTCTACAGACATGAACATCTCCTCCCACCACACACACACTTTTTTAAAACAACAACAACAAAATACATATTTCAAATGCTATGAGAAGAAACCGAAATGCTTGTTTGTAGCAACACTACAGTCATGTTAATTTTTTACCAAGGATTTCAAGAGGCAATTTAATGATAATGCTTAAAACAGCAATAAAAGAAAACAAAGCAGAACATATTGCTTTGTTAAAAGTAAAAGAATAGCAGGGAGTGGTAGCACTTATGATAAACTAACTTCTGCCTTCCTCAAATGCACTCACACACACACACACACACACACAACATACACACACACACACACACACACACACACACACACACAGCCAATTCTCGCTCATAGCAGTAAACTATAAACAAAACTCCTCTTTTTAAAAATTAAAACACAATGACATGGCATTTCCTTTTCCTGTTCCTCCCTCCAATGTTAATACCCACTGTATCACCCACTCATGGCATTTGACTTCTTGGTACAAATCACATGAGCATACTGTCACCATTTAAATACTCAGTTGGAAACACAGGTACGTGTTACTCCCAGTGTTTCCATCATATGCAAGGTTTTTCTTGCACGTTTGATTTAAAAAAAATATTGAAATTCTTCTGAACTTTTATATTTAGGAAGTAATTGTAGATCGATGATTTTGAAGACTGATCAGAGACATTTTTGAAGGTCCTAGTAAGCTTAGAATATAATTTAAGTCAGACTGGAATGTAATTTACTTGGCAGCATTTCACTGAATGATAATTTGGTTCTGTTGCTGCCAACCAACAGCGTGCAATTCTGGAGAGAAAACAACACAGACACATACATACAAACACACCACAGACAGACACCTTATCTAAAACAGTGCCAACTCTCACAGCAGCAATTTCAAACAAATGTAAATAGTGTTTGGGAAAAACCAGATTCTTCTACAGTGATTAGAGAGAGGTTTGTTTGTGTTTTCAAAAGATACTTTAGTTAATTTTCTGCCAAGTGCCAGAAATCTGTGTCCACATCAATTTTTTGTTGTTTGTTTTACATTAATTTTTCATGAAATAGCTACAAAGAAACAAAAAAAATATGTCGTTTCAGCCTTTTACCTAAAGTTCCAAACCAATGACTTCTTTGGGTAATCATTTGTTCACTTTTGGTAAACCAGCTAGACATTTTGGAAAATTAATGCCAAGTTCAGAGGAAAAATGCCAATATGTTTTCTACTCCAGACACATCTGTTTTCTGATTTTCACCTTTAGTGAAATAATCCAAATAGAATTGTAAACATTCTGGATGTTCTATTGGTAACATCTGAAACTAGTCAGTCTGAAGAGCAAGTTCTAGTGTCTAAATTTATATAATTTCAATGTTTCTATTTAAAGTCAGCATCTCTTTATAAAGTTGCCTTCTGCCATTAGCTGACTTTATACATCACCATATTTTATATGGAAATAGGACTATATATTTCCAGTTGTGAGAATTACTGATCAGATTGATTCTTTAAAATGTGTTTTTACTTATTTATTTTTTTAGAATGTAATACAGTGTATTTTGATCATTTTGAGCCCCTTCCTGGATTCCTTCCAGACCTCCCAACTGCATGTCCACATTGAACCCAGATCTACGCTTGATGCAGTGGACATTTTGTGAAACAATATACCTATTTGAATTTCAATGATCAAAATATGTTTTTGATTATATACACATCTGTTAACTACATCCCATTATGCTTTTTTGAGATATTTGAAATTATAGACATATCATAATATAAAGCAATGCTATAAATAAGCAATTTATTATCAAATTCATGTTTGGTAGGGATTATGAATAAAATGTTCCTGTTTTAGGAACAGTTATTCTTGCTCTTTTAAGTGAAACTGGTCTACAATTAATTTCTTCATTATTTCATTCTAAACATTAATTTATTCATTATTCCATTCATGTGAGCTACAAAAAAATGATCAGTTGTACATAAATCACAAGATATTTGGACAATATTGTTGTAAGGTATAACATATGAGATACCAAAGTTCTATGGGGTAAAATTTACCTATATTTGGGTTATTAATGAGATAGCTGATAACCTTGATAATAAAAATGAATTGATATTCAATATGATCAATTTAATGTATCAATATATTATATACTAATATGTTCTGTACAATGTGAAATAATTTTCTAAACCAATAATTAAATAGGAACTTATATTTTGTTAGTATTAAAGAAATATATCATCAGGGCATATTAGCATCCATAATTATCAAAATTACAAAATTAATCCTTTTATTTAATTCTTTCATATTAATTCTTCTAGCTGATTAATTAGTTGATTATGCTGTGATGATGTATGTGAGCAAGACAGAGACAGAGAAACAGAGATTAATACAGATAGGGAAATATAGAATCAGAGGAGATAAAGGAGAGGTTACTTTTCCTCTTTTTCTTTAAATTTGAGTCTTCCATGATCACTAATTGTTACATGGAAAATATGTTCAGTTCCTAAGATAATTCTTCACTACTGTTTGACTTTCTCTCTGATATTTGACAAATGCTGCAATCTCTATTCATAATCATCTGTAAGTTAAAACATCTGAGAAGAAATCCTTTGAAATAAAGAAATTATAACAAGTATATTTTTATTTTTAAAACTATCTTATTTTACATAAAAATCCCAGTTTCCCTTCCTACTGCCCTCCTGATCTCCCCATCTTCTCTCCATCCCACCCCACCCCACGCCCTGTACTCTCCTCAGAGAGGTTGAGGCCTCCCATGGGGAGGCAGTAAAGGCTATAACATCACTTGAGACATGACCAAGCCCTCACCCTCCCCGTATTTAGGCTGAGCAAAATATCCCTCCACACGGTATGGGCTCAAAAAAGCCCATTCTTGTACTAGGGATAAATACTGGTTTCACTGCTAGCGGCCCCACAAACTACCCAAGCCACACAACTGCCACCCACATTCAGAAATCCTAATATGGTCTTATGCAGGTTCCCCAACTGTCAGTATGGAGTCAGTGAGCTCCCACTTGCTTGGGTCAGCTGTCTCTGTGGGTTTCCCCATCATGGTCTTAGTCCCTTATCTCATAATATTGCTATTCCTTCTCTACAACTGTACTCAAGGAGTTTATCCCAGTGCTTAGCTGTGGATCTCTGAATCTTCTTCCATCAGTTGTTGGATGAAGGCTCTATGATGACAATTAAAGTAGTCAACAATCTGATTACAGGTGAAAGCTAGTTCAGGCACCCTCTCCACTATTGCTTAGGGCATTAGCTGGGGTCATCTTTACGGATTTCTGGGAATTTCCCTAGTGCCTAATTTCTTGCTAACTCCATAATGGCTCCCTCTTTCAAGATATCTCTTTCCTTGCTCTCCCTTGCTATCCTTCACCCAACTGGACCTTCCCAATCCCTCATGTTCTCTTCCCTAACACCTCCCCCATCCCCTCCCCCGCAAGCTGCCAAATTACTAAGGAGATCTTGTCTACTTCCCTTTCTCAGGGGGATCCAAGTCTGTCCCTCTTCTGGTTCTCCTTGTTTCCTGTTTTCTCTGACATTGTAGACTGGAGGCTTGTTATTCTTTTTTATGTCTAATATCCACTTATGAGTGAGTACATACCATGTTTGTCTCTCAGTGTCTGGGTTACCTCACTCAGGATGTTTTTTTCTACTTGCGGCCTGCAAATTTCATGATGTCATTTTCTTCTACTTGCGTCTGCAAATTTCATGATGTCATTGTCTCTTACAGAGTAGTAGTACTCCATTGTGTAAATGTACCACATTTTTTTATCCATTCCTCCATTGAGGGACACTTAGGTTATTTCCAGGTTCTGGCTAGTATAAATAATGTTGCTATGAACATACTTGAGCAAATGTCCTTGTAGTATGAGTGTGTACCCTTTGGGTATATGCCCAAGAGTGGTATTCCTAGGTCTTGAGGTAGATTGATTCCCAATTATCTGAGGAACAGTCATACTGATTTCCAAAGTGGCTATACAAGTTTGCACTCCCACCAGCAATGGAGGAGTGATCCCCTTACTCCACATCCTCTCTAGCATAAGCTTTTCATTAGAGGGTTGAGCTCCAAAATATACAAAGAACTCAAGAAAATAGATATCAAAATATCAAATAATCTAATTAAAAATGGAGTACAGACCTAAACAGAAAATTCTCAACGGTAGACTTGCAAATGGCTGAAAGACACTTAAGGAACTGCTTAGCATCCTTAGCCATCAGGAAAATGCAAATTAAAACAACTCTGAGATACCACCTGTCAGAATGGCTAAGATCAAAAACAAGTGTATTTTGGATAGAAGTATAAGTTACCTAAGAATGAATGAAGGGCCATTTCAAATTCTTGACCACAGTAGGCCATAGATGGCTGTTGGAAGAACTAAAATGTCAGTTTTCTTTAGAGATGTGATCCCTGGAAAGCTGCCATGTCCCATGGATTGTCCAATATTCATGCGCATATAGGCTCCATGAAGTGGGCTTAGTGGTTTAAAAATTGAAATTGGGAGGGACAAAGATGGTGGAGGATATGCACAGAATTGGAAGAAAAGTAGTAGGTGTGAGTTTCATCAAAATAGAATGCTATGCATATAATATTCTTCAGCAATAAATTTTCATTACACCCAACTTAGAAAACATAATGCCAGCAAAACAATAAAATGTGGCTTTTGCACCTAGGGAATAATAAAAATAAGGAATATTTCATTTTGGCATTTTCTATGTAATTGCCTATTTTTTTATTTCCAAAATGATATCACAGGATATTTAAATGAATCGTTCTACAAAATATAGTTTAAACTATATATACAAAAGTAAATGAATTTATTTCATTTAAATTAATTACATTTATAGCATATATTTTCATTCTGCATGCCAAACTTGTAATGAATAGAGACATAATTTTTTCAATCACCATTGAATCTTAAATACAGTTATGTCAAAACAATCTAACTGTTGTTAACTGCTAAATTTTGATGCTATTTTATCTAGCTTTTTAAGTGGAAGAAATTGATGGGTCCTTAAAATGGCAATCTTTTTTACATGAGAACTCTAGTTGACATTAACTTCTGTAATTATTCAGAGTGAATGAATATTTCCTCATTATTCAACAGATATTTCTTTTTTATTTTATTTTTTAAAAACTATCTTTTTTCATTTTATGTGCCAATCCCAGTTCCCATGCCCTCCTCTCCTCCCATTCCCTTCACTTTTCCCCCCACCTCACACCTCCATCCACTCCTCAGAGAGGGTAAGGCACATTGCTTTGGGGATCCTCCTATAGTAGGGATCCTCCCTACTATATCTAAGATGAGCAAGGTATCCATCCAAAGAGAATAGGTTCCCAAAAAGCCAATACAAGCAGTGGTGATAGATCCTGGTCTCACTGTCGGTGGCCCCACAGTCTGCCCCAGCCATACAACTGTCACCCACAGTCAGGGGGCCTAGTTTGGTCCTATGCTGGTTCCTTCCCTGTCCAACTGGAGTTGGTGAGCTCCCATTAGCTCAGGTAAGCTGTTTCAGTGGCTATGTTCACCATGGTCTTGACCTCTTTGCTTGTATTCTCATTCCTCCCATTCTTCAACTGGACTTTGGAAGCTCAGCCCAATGTTCCGCTGTGGTTCTCTTCATCTTCTTCCATCAGTTGCTGGATGTAGGTTCTATGATGACATTTAAGATAGCCATCTATCTGAATGCAGGGCAAGGCTAGTAAAGGCACCCTTGCCACTATTGCTTAGCGCGTTAGTTTTAGCTGGGTTCATCCTTGTGGGTTACTGGGAATTTCTCTAGTGCCAGTTTTGTTGCTATTCCCACAATGATTCCCTCAATCTAGATATCTCTTTCCTTGATCTCCCTCTCTGTCCTTCCCCCATCTCGACGATCCCATTCCCTCCCCACTCCCCTTCTTCCCCTTTCCTCCACTACTGCCCTCCCTTCTCCCACCACTTTCATGCTCCTAATTTTCTCATGAGCTCTTGTCTATTTCCCCTTCCCAGGGGAATCCATATGTTTCTTTTAGAGTTCTCCTTGTTACTTAACTTCTCTGGGATCATGGACTATAGGTTTCTTATCCTTTGCTTTACAGCTAGTCTGCACTTATGAGTAAGTACAAACCATACTCATCTTTCTGAGTCTGGGTTACCACACTCAGGATGTTTTTTTTTTTTTTTTCTAGTTCCATCCACTTGCTTGCAAACTTCAAGATGTCGTTACGTTTTACTGCTGAGTAGTACTCCATTATTTTAATGTAGCAATTTTCGTTATCCATTCTTCAGTTGAGGGGGCACCTAGGTTGTTTCCAGGTTCTTGTTATTACAACTAATGCTGCTCTGAATATAGTTGAACAAATGTACTTGTAGTGTGATTGAGCATTCTTTGAGTATATGTCCAAGAGTTGTTTTGATGGGTCTTGAGGTACGTTGATTCCCAATTTTCTTTCTTTTTTTAATTTTTTTACATTGTTTTATTTTTTCCATTCAAAAACATAATTAAAGAAATAACATTTTTTCCTTTCTTCCCCTTCTCCCGGTCCCCTCCCGCTACCCCCCACCCCTCCTCCCTCTCCCTTCTTCCTTGAAAGAGGGCATGGTGCCCTGCCCTGTTGGAAGTCCAAGGCCCACCCCCCTCCCTCCCAGCCTTGGGAGGAGTGCATTCAAAAAGACTCGGTTC
>PVIU01018475.1:0-38938 GCA_004026605.1 Ondatra zibethicus
CCTGCCCATTCATTTCCATTTGCCTGCCTCAGCTTTTACATCTCAAGTGCAGAAGTCAGCCCTTGCAACAGACAGGACAAGCCGTGAAGTAGTCACCATCTGTCCCTTACAGAGCCCGTTACTGGACCCCACACTAGAGCTGTGGTGCCCTGATAGGAACCATGAACTACTAACCCGCAGCCTTTAATGCTTCAGTTTATTAAAATAACAGTCATTCCATCCTCGATGTCTATGGAGAACTGGTTCCAAGATCCCTTTGGAGGCCAGTCTGCAGCTGCCCGTGTCCTTTGTCATTTGCACACCCTCCTTCATGCTCACATTTATCTGTGCATGCCTTTAAAGCAATGACGACAATAGAAGTGTCATGTGAACACGGCTACACTGTAGCTTCTCAGGGAATGAACACAGCGGAAAGTCTGCACTTGGCCTTGCATGGATACAACCATCTCAGGTCTCATAGTGCATGCTCTGAAGGTCACAGACACAGGGCATCCGCTGTACCTTTGGGGACAGCCAGTCTTCAGCCGCAGTGCTCAGAGCACCAGTGTCCAGGGGCCTTGCATTGGACGGTTGAGGTGGAGCATGCCATCGGAGCGTCTGTGGTGCTACCATAGTCTAGAGGCAACAGATAGGATCAGGGCCGTGGTGCCCCGCTGAGGTCTGGTTTGGGTGGGATGAGGAGCTGCAGGCTGGCAGCAGACTGGACCGGGGAGGAGAGAAAGTCCCCCAAAAGTTCAACATAGCCCTTCACGTACCTCCATGAAAGGGTGGTAAGTGCTGCCGTGTTTGGAGGCGGTCCTTTCTGGGTCACAGCAGGTGCGTGTCACCCTGGAAGCTGAGCTACCCTCAGAGACAGTCGACTGGGGGTAGAGGTCCCCTCATCATACCATTCGTGCAGAGCCATCCAGCCATGTGTCAGTTGCGTGACGTGTACTGGCCTCCACTGAGCTGCAGGGCAGCTGCACAGCTCAGTCCTCCCGCTCCACCATCCTGGTGGCTGTGCTCCTTGTGCTGGGCCGGGCATGCAAGCCCTCGGTTCCTGGTGGTTCTCTTTCAGGACGTCACTCACTCTGTACCTCCTCAGTTCCAGGGCCCTGTGAGCCAGAAGACCTCATCGATGGGATCATCTTTGCAGCCAACTACCTGGGCTCCACCCAGCTGCTCTCTGAGCGAAACCCCTCCAAAAATATCCGAATGATGCAGGCTCAGGAAGCTGTCAGCAGGGTCAAGGTGCGGTACTTCTGGACCCTGAGGGCTACTTGGGTGGGTGCCTGGGGGGAGCTCTGAAGCGGGGACTATAGTGGGCTTCAGGAGCTTTGTCCAGCACAGAAAGCAGGTGTGGCCCAGCATCTCAAACCTGTAGCCTGGCTGGCAAATGCTCAGCAGAGTCATCACTAGCTCCGTAAATGTGGTCTAGTCAGTCACTGGGAAACAGTATCTTAAAGATAACTGACGGTTCTAAAGCATTCCAGTCTTTAAGCATCTTTGTTTGGAGCCTTAAATCCGGTCCCAATCGTGTATTTTTAGCACCAAAGTGCTTCTAGAAGCAGGGAGAATACATCAAGTGTCACTCAAATGCATAGCCTCAAGG
This sequence comes from Ondatra zibethicus, assembly GCA_004026605.1. Classification (NCBI taxonomy): domain Eukaryota; kingdom Metazoa; phylum Chordata; class Mammalia; order Rodentia; family Cricetidae; genus Ondatra; species Ondatra zibethicus. The sequence continues at coordinate 1,592 of PVIU01018475.1, forward strand.
AAAACCGACACACTCAACGCTCTGTAGGCTTTTGGGCCTGTGTGGTTTTTCCAGTAGGGATGATGAGCAGGCGGAACATGAGACTATACCAGTGAAGCTAAGTTAGGTCAGGGGAGGGGACATGACAATATGAGCTGGTGTCCCACCCTGGATAAGATGGAGCCTGAATATACTGTCAGCCTGTGGGAATGAAGAGGAAACAATGCCCCTCTGCCCCCACTACACGCTAATCTCCTTGGATGGAAGCAGAGGGCACCACGAGACCATCTATGCTGGTGAAGATAAGCAAAGTAGGGAGGACTCGGGCTGAACCCAGCCTGCCCCTTTCCTTTGACAAAGGCTCTGGGCCTTATGGCTCCTGACCCACCTTGGCCTGTTTCCTGGTACCTGATCCCATCCTCGGGTCTATGGAGTGGTTGACAGTCATTTCTACCCCTGGGGGTAGCAGGCATGAATGGTTTCTCTTTATTGTGTGTTCTCAGCAGGGTGGTGACTGTCCCTTGGTCCCTGCAGGGGACTTGCAGAGTTTGAGTTTTCTCTGTTAAGCACAAGGCTGAAATAACCTTGCCATAGCTTCCTTCCTGGTTTTCTTTTCTCTTCCATGCTGCTCAGAGGGTTCAGAAGGCTGCTAAGATCAAGAAAAAAGCGGTGTGTAGAACCCATGCGAGTGTGAAAGAGTGGTGCTTGTGTGCGTGCGTGCGTGCCTGCCTGCCTTACTTTGTGCATGGGGATTTCTGGTGGGATTCAAGCAGTACCACAGAGCGTAGGTTTTTCTTTTCTGTTAGGAGAATGCTGGATTTGGGAATGAAGCCATATTGCTTATTTTAGTGAGCTTTTCTTATCTACTGTCTCCCATGTCCTGGAGCATGGTTCCTGTCTGCAGAACTCTGTTTTGCATGGACACTCCTGAACAGGACATTTGCTTGCACAGTGTAGAGTGTCTAGTACTCGGCTTGCCTCATAGTGTTAACTACGCTGTTCTGATATTTGGGTTGTTAGTTTTTACCCACTAAACCGGGACAAAGAATAGTTTGTCTTGGGACTGCCCTCTCTCTCAGATGTGGTTCAGTGGAGAGCACCTGCCTAGGGAGCAAAGGTCTTGGTATGCACACCTAAGAAGAAATAGAAAAAAAGAAGAAAAAGGAAGGAAAATAAAAAAAGTTTAAGCCTGGGCAGACTTTTAAAACTTAGGTTGACAGTCATTGGTTTGTTGTTGTAAATGCTGGTTATTTTCTATGTGCTTGTATAAAACACCAGGAAGCTTGGTGTCAGAGGGCCTTGGTAAGCCCATGGAAGACATAGCACAGTGGCTTGTTATCTATCCCATTTTCTTTCCTTACATTTCAACAACAAGAAATCTAGTTTCCTGTGTCCTCAAAGTGGCAACATTCTCTGGTGCTGTGGCCAAAGGACCACACCTGCTGGGCTCCCTTTCCCTACAGGGGAAAATGGAGGAGGGGAGGAGGTGGAGGATAGGAGGTGGGGGGGTTCTGTCTCAGTGCCATTGTGAAGTAATTAGTATCTTCAGAGGTGTGAAAAACAATTAGAAGCTGTCCTGCTTCCAGTGGAGACCACAAACAAAGTGTGACAGTTTCTCCTGCACCTGCATGTCACTGTCAGGCGATGCCCAGCCCTGTCCTCCGTCTCTCCTGGTGGTCTTTGGAAGGGTGGCCATGTGATTATGAACATTTAAGTAGAAAGGAAGGGCTTAGATCTGAAGCAAACTTCTTTGAGAACATTTCCCCTTTCCCTGTCTTCAACCTCAAGAATGTACCTGGAGGGGGATGACAGTCACCATCACCACATCCAGCAAGAATTAGCCAAGGGACCCTGCTTGCTGCTGGGGGTAGGGGGAGACAGTAAGACCCCAGCCAGGCACCTGCTATGGCAAGCTGCCTCTTTTCTCTGTGCCCTGTGCCCTGAGAGATCGTACTCAGAAGGGGACTCCCCACCACGCATGTGTGTAGGCTTCCAGTGGCTGCCCCATTTTGGTTTGTTGTTTCCTTCCATGTCACCTCAGGGTCACTAGAGGACAGTATAAGGCAGTGAACTGTGGTGGGCCTCTGGGGTGTGACCACATCTGTTGTTCTGTCTTAGAATTCGGAGGGCGACGCTCAGACGCTGACAGAAGTAGACCTCTTCATCTCTACCCAGAGGATCAAAGTTTTAAACGCTGACACCCAGGTAAGCATGGGACAGACAGCTATCCAGAATCACGATAGCCAGCTGCTGCGCCTGGGGCCTCAGGAGAGCAGGCGTCCAGCTGCAGAAGAGCTTTTCTCGGGAGAACCGTGTGTCTATTCCTGGGGTCAAGGTGCCTTTGGTTTTTGTCATTGTCAATGAATCAAGAGGTGACACACTAAACCTGTGGTTCTCAACCTTAATATAGATCCTCATGTTGTGGTGACCCCCCAGCCACAAAATTATTTTTGTTGCTACTTCCTAACTGTAATTTTACGACTGTTATGAATCGTAGTGAATAGTTTTAGAGATAGAAGTTTGTCAAGGGGTCATGACCCACAGGTTGAGAACCCTTGCACTAGACCCTCTGTATCCCCATTTCCTAACACCCTGAGTTTTTAGTAGCTGTTGACAGTCTTGCCCATACTGTTTGCCACGTGGAAAGTAAACAACAGTGAGTTATAATGACACCACGCTTTCTACTGCCGACTGATGTCGCTCTATAACACGGTCCTGTCTTCCTTGCTCACTTTTTTGCTAGATGCTGAGAACCTTGCTGTTCATGGTGTTATCTGGTGTTCTCCCTCCAAGGTCTGAACACTTTTTTACTTTCTGAGACCATAAAATATTTGGCAATAACTTTGTGCTTTACCTTCCTCAGACCAGAGCCAGGCATCTTTTTCAGGGCCCCACAGTTTGTTTTAGTAGACAATGACATATATAAATATGAACCTGGCTGCTGGCTCTGCTCACTGTTACAGGTGTGCCATTGCTCCTGAGCCCTGGCTGTTACAGGTGTGCCATTGCTCCTGAGCCCTGGCTGTTACAGGTGTGCCATTGCTCCTGAGCCCTGGCTGTTACAGGTGTGCCATTGCTCCTGAGCCCTGGCTGTTACAGGTGTGCCATTGCTCCTGAGCCCTGGCAGTTACAGGTGTGCCATTGCTCCTGAGCCCTGGCTGTTACAGGTGTGCCATTGCTCCTGAGCCCTGGCAGTGAGCTCATCATCCCTGAGACCCCTACTAGGATTGCAACTCTCTCTTCCCTATCCTATGCACTCCCCTTTGTCTTGCAGTTTGGATCCTGGTTCCCAGCATCAGTATGTTTCTGCCATTTAGTTAATTTTCCATTACTGTGGGGGGAGAATGCCTGAGCTAATCGGCATTGAAGAAGAAAGGTTTGTTTGGCTCACTGTTTGGGCAATGATAGTCTACAGTAGCCCTGGGTTGTAAGCCCTGGGTGTCACATATCGAATATCCTGCATATTGGCTATTTGCATTACAATTCATATCAGTAGCAAAATTAGTTATGAAGTTGCTACGAAATAACTTTATGGTTGGACATGAGGAACAGTATCAAAGGGCAGAATTCGGAGGTTGAGAACCACTGGTCTATGGCCTGCTGGTCCCATTGCTTCTGCCCTGGTGGTGAGCCAGCTATCCTAGTGGGAGCATATGGGGGAGGAAGTTGCTTATTTCCTGGTGGCTTTCAGGAGAAGAGAGGATGTGTCCCCAGTGACCTAGCTTTATTCCCCCAGGGCCCAGCCTCCTGAAGGTCCTGCCACTTCTCAGTAGTACCACAGATAGGGACCTTTGGGGGACATTCCAGATCCATCTGCAGCAGTCAGCAAAGGGAAGGGTGTGTGGGCAAAGTGCAGGGGAATCCTGATACATCTGCAGTTTGTCCCCAGGGACTCATCAGCTCCCCGAGCAGTGAATGCCACTGCTAGTGTATGTGCCAGGAAGGCATATCAGCACCCAAGGTCCTGCCTGGGAGACTGGTCACATAGACATAGGGACCCTCCTTCTGCCATGTAGCAAGACTGCAGGATCCCAGAAGAGTGGAGGTGTCCCATGTAGGCTCTCCCATCCACACCAACAGTTCAGGCGCTGGGGTCGTGCTCGGCAGGTAGTGTGGTGGCAGCTGCTCTGACATACTTCCCATGTGCCAGCTGATGGTGGGCCCTATAGACATGCCTCTCTTGGGACCACTGTATAACCTACTGTGGTGGTCATTCGTTTCCATCCCCATCCCTGACTGATGCTCGTGCCAGAATGTCGTCTCCCAGGGACAGGGGAATGGGCCATCGATAGCTAGTGAGCTTATTCCAAGTCGCTGTTTAGAACGAATTGGAAAGGAGGTGGCAGAGGGACAGTGATTGGAGTGGAAAATTGAAGCACTGGCTGGAGGGCAGGGACAGGTGAGCGGGTAGAGGCTGAAGTAGCTGGGCGTGGCCAGGGACAGTGAGGCCACTACAGTGGCAGCTTCTGTCTGAGAAGCCAGAGCTGGGGAAAGATTTGGGAGCTTTTGCTAGTGGCCAGTGTCTCAGATGCCAGTGTCTCAGTGATGAAGACTCGGCTCCCACCACCCAGTGCTGTGGCTGATGAGCCTCCTCATAACCTTGGCAGCAAATAGACCACTGCCTGGTCAGGTGTATGCAGGGCAAGAGAAAGAATCTGTGCGGAGGGAAAGAACGCCAGAGGTCAGAGCCTCAGAGACACCAGATTTCCCTCTGTGACAGGAGAACAAAGGCACCAAAGAGCAACTGATTAGTTTTTCAGAGCCATTGTGTGCAGCCTTGTTAGGAAGGGGTCATGGGCAAGATGCCCAAGGAGATTCCTTGACAAAAGACGTCAAGAGTAATGGGCCTGGCCAGGGACCACTCTGGAGACTTGCAGACCACAGCCAGGCTCGCTACTTCTCCTTATAATTTGTGGCAAACTCATCATTGGCTTTGACACAGGAAAGCTGGGAGGGCATGGAGTCAGCCTGTGTGGAAGCATACGTGGTACTGGGATGCGCTCCAGCACATGGATGCTTCTTCTCCATGGCTGAGTAGCCCCACCCCAGGCCACTTTGTCCAGGACCATCATGAAACACTATGTCAACTAGAGCTGTGGTCCTCAACAAGGGTCACTTCGACACCCCCACCCTGATATTAGGCCAGCGATGTCACTACCATCATCCAGTGTACAGGACAGCCCTGCCTTCTGTACTAGAGTGACCTGGTCCCAAATGGCAGTAGGGCCAAGGTTACAAAACTCCGTGTTAGCCTGGTCGTTCGAGACGAATATTCTCAGTGCTCCCTGATGTGGCCTCTCCTCCTCCCCGGCAGGAAACCATGATGGACCATGCCTTGCGCACCATCTCCTACATTGCAGACATCGGGAACATCGTGGTTCTGATGGCCAGACGCCGCATGCCCCGGTCAGCCTCCCAGGACTGCATTGAGACCACCCCTGGGGCCCAGGAGGGGAAGAAGCAGTACAAGATGATCTGTCACGTGTTTGAGTCAGAGGACGTAAGTAAGGCTAGGATGTGGGCTGTGGGGAGCTGGCTGCTCTCCCAAAAGCCAGCGAGCCACTTAGCTCCAGAGTCCACCCCTGAGAGGAGTCAGCGCCTCTCCTCACACTTGTGTCTGTGAATAAACAGGTTTATTTCCCTTCATAGCACGGATGCTTCTGGTGCTGTTAAATACATCACAACTATCTAACCAAAGAGATCATTCTGCATAGCCTCTCACTCTGAGATAAAGTTCATCTTTGCCTAACTTTTCTGTTATGAAAATGCACATGCTTACATGCCAAGCATGCACACATGCACATGCTTACATGCCAAGGATGCACATATGCACATGCTTACATGCCTAGCATGCACACATGCACATAGGCTTTGCCTTTGCTGTGGTTTTTTTTTTTTTTTACCATGTAACAACTTAAAACATTTTTTTCAAGCTTTAAATACCATAGCTGAAAGATCCTAGGGTGGCCAAAGCCTGTAATCCCAACTCCTCTGAAGCTGAGGCAGTGGGATCATGTGTGTCAATCAGAACTGTCAAACAAACAAGCAAACAAAAACAACACCAAGAAACCCAAACAACAGAAACAGAACCTGAGGTGACTTTGGGGTGGGGGGCTCCAGCATCTCGATGAGGTCCTTGGCCTCCAGGAAAGCTGTGGTTGAGCTGTTATCTTTTCTCTGTTGACCTTCTGTGAAGAGGCCATTCCAAGCTTTTGTCAGAGGTGGCAATATTGTGGGAGCACCTATCTCTGACGGGACTAAGGCATGCTTGTTTACAGGAGGGCTTGCAAGCATTACTGGATCAGTGTAAGGTCCGGATAGTTCAACATTTGAAGACAAGGTTCAGACCAGGGTATGAGAACTGTTATCTTTTTCCTAAGTCATCGGTTGAAAGTGCTTTGAAGCAATGGGAGTTTTATAACAGAAGCCAGTCTTCCTGTCCATGCCTGCTAGTGCATGAGTATGCACTTCCCACCACCGCATGGGGGTCTGTGCACAGGTACATAGGCAGGTTCGTGTGGGTGGGGATGTCCTAGAGAGCCAGTGTGGTAGATGTCAACTGAGATGTAGTGTGAGCAAGAGACGGCAAGCAGTGGGCCTTGTATGCAGATCATGGAGGAGCAAGGAATGTGAGGGGCCCAGGCACAGCCGGGGCAGACATCTTTCGGTAGAGACTGAGGTAGGAGCTGTCTTTGTGACCATTAGCTGCCATCCACTGGGCAGGAGATCGAGCTGGGAGTGCAGTGAGGGTAGAACCCAAATAATACTTGAAGGAGTGAGAAAAAAAAAACTGCTCTGGCTATGTCAGGCACCCCAGAGCAGCTGCTCAGAGAGGGGACGCGAGGGTAGGCCTGTCCAGGTGGGCTGCTGAGGCCCGGGTGTCCCTCTGTAAGGTAGGATTCACTGCTCTGGGGCTAAGGCAAGGCTAGATGCTACTGTGGAGATGTGAGCCCAGAAGATGTGAGCTAGTCACGGCCTCCTCCTGACTTCTTTAGGACCTTGAGCCCACCTGCAGGAAGCCACCAGGCACTGAGGCCCTTGCACCTAGCCCTCAGCTCAGCTGGGGCCGGAAGGGCTGGAGTGGAGCCTCAGCTAGTTGGCTCCTGTCCAGGCAGGAGGGAAACCAGGACACAAGGGGAAGGGATAGGGTGGGAAGACTTCAGGGGAGGTAGGGACAGCAAGGGCAGGTAAGGACAAAAGGGGAGGTAGGAACCAAAGGGGAAAATAATGGACAGCAGGCAGTGCAGACTCCACGGCTCTATGGATTGTGCTTGAACAGGGTGATCATTCCAAATGGCATGGCTGACTTGAGTCTCTCAGGCATTTCCTTGGGATAAGGAGAGGGCGCATCTTATAGCAGGAAGAGCTAGGTGGAGGATAGGAAGTGCCTCCCAGAACAACCTAGGACAGTGCGCAAAGACACCTGATGCCGTCAGTCTGCCCTTCCCAGGTGGAGACAAGGGTTTGGCGGTGGGAGCACTGAGATCCCCGTCCCCAATCTGTGGCACTTCTCCTTTGCAGGATGGGTGGCACAGTCCTCCCTCTGCTGTTTCCTCTCTAGACCCGCATCTGCTCCTGCACCGGTTCCTTTCTTATCCAGGCCGGCAGCGCCACCTAGCGGTTTCTGGGCTGCCACATCCACCCACTGCTAATATGCTGATGTGGGAACAAGAACATTGTTGGGCAGGCAGTTCAGCCTAGAATCAGTGAGTATTTAAAGCAAGCCAGGCCTTGTGTGCAGAAAAGATGATCCATCCCAGCTTGATTTTAGATATGCTTATTCATCCGGAAGCACTTAAATCAAGCATTTTGCAGAGGGAGAAAAGAATTGAAGCCAGACCCCCTGTTCTCAGATCATACTGGACCAAGGTTTTTGGAGTTACCCTACAGAGTAGGCAATGGCAAGTGTGTGGGAGGAGGAGCCGTGGGGGACTTGGGCTAGGTGGAGCTCACTCAGCAAGGAGGCTGGACGGGGGAGGGGATGTTGGTTTTGCTATGCACTGTTCCCAAAAGTTCCGTGCCTTCCTAGGGCTGCATAGCTGGGAGCATGCATGTGTGGCCCAGGAGATGGCCTCTTTAGATCATGCCCCCCCAGTGTCCTGTTTGTCCGTCATCAGCGTTCAGGCTTCCATACGTTTCTTTCTGGGGCATAGAAAGACGTGATCTTCTCGAGAACATGGAGTCTGTTCTGGGTCCCAGACCCATGACTTGTGGCCCTCAGCTTGGCATACCCTTCCGTACCAGAGCACTGTGGCATGCACACCAGCCTCCACCTCTTAAGGGCTTCGAATTCTGGAGAGATAGAATAGACAGCTAGCCATGTAAGTGCCACTCCAGGGGGTAGGGTGGGATCTCAGCTCTGCTTTTAGAATTAAATAGGCAAAATAAAAATATATTACAGTTCCCAATTAAAGCAATAAAAATTTTGTATTTAGCAAATCCTTCTACTTTGTCATTTTCTGTGAGTTTACAAAAGCCTTGCTCTGTCCCAGTATCTGGACTTGAGGTAGCATAGACAACAGAGATCCTCATCATGGTGGCCTGAGGTGGGATGTGAGTGGCAGACAGCTTTTAACCATCCTACAGCCCAGAGTCACTGCCTTCATCGTTTAAGCCCAAACAAGGGCTCCTTTGAAGGCACATGGACAACTAGTGGAGCCTGTGTCCACGCTTTGGTCCAGCAGGCCTGTTCCTCCCACAGGCCCAGCTGATAGCCCAGTCTATTGGGCAGGCCTTCAGCGTGGCCTACCAGGAGTTCCTCAGGGCAAATGGCATCAACCCTGAAGACCTGAGCCAGAAGGAATACAGCGATATCATAAATACCCAGGAGATGTATAATGATGACCTCATCCACTTCTCAAACTCAGAGAACTGCAAGGAGGTAAGCCACATCAGCTGAGGGTCCCCAGGGGGTGAGCCACATTGGCTGGGGGTCCCCAGGAAGTGAGCCACATCAGCTGGGGGCCTCCAGGAGGTGAGCCACATTAGCTGAGATCCCCTCCAAAGCTCATCCTGCTAGACCCTGCTCTCCGAACTGAGCCCCCAAAGAGATGGCAGGCAACCTGGGTGTGGGGCTGTCTCAATGCCTCCCCATCTCAGCTCACCAGACAAGGATGGGCTCAAGGTATCCGTCCGCACACTCACCAACGTGTCCAACACAGGGGCCCTCAGAATGCGTCTTGCTCCTGCCTTGGAGCTGTGAGGTGTGAGAGGAGACGCTTGCAGTGGTGACAAAGATTCCAATCAGTCTTAATGGCCCTGAAAATGTGCGTTTTAATGTTGTTGCCACTCGCCTTAGCACAAGGAAATATTTCTGCAAAGCTCACGGGAGGCATCTTTAGAATAGGGAGCCTGGGTGAGTTGGCAGTGAAGTTCTGGTAACAGAACCCTAGCAGATCCCAAAGGCCTTCTTTGGGGGCTTTGGAATGAATGAGTCTGCTCTTTGGGAATTAGTGAGTGGATGATTTTGTGTGTTTATTGGAGGAGTGAGTGAATGAATTATCCTGGGTCCTTGCTGAGTGCATGCCCGATCCTGTCTTCTTGAATGTGTGGCGAATAGTTAGACATCATTAAAGCAAAGAAGAAATAGGACTTTCCAGATGAGAATAAAGGCTACACCGTGAGATAGTCCTCGGAGGGCTTGGTGGGTGGGAAAGCTTCAGGGCCCAGGAGCCATGCTGAGTTGGGCAAGGGAGGGACTCCTTGCTTCTCAGTTCCCAGAATGCTCCTGGGTCCTAAATAGTGTTAGAAGGTGGTGCAGGGTGAGTCCAGAGGAAAGGAGGTTCTCTCGGCTCCAAACCTTTCCTGGCTGAGATAGACTGGCCTTTGCAGGACAGGATCCATGGGACCAAGGCCAGTTATGTCTTTCCCTGGATTTGGCTACTAGTGTGCCCTCTCACAGTGTCCTTTCTCTTGCAGCTGCAGCTGGAGAAGCACAAGGGTGAGATCTTGGGTGTGGTGGTCGTGGAATCAGGCTGGGGCTCCATCCTGCCCACTGTGATCCTGGCGAATATGATGAACGGCGGCCCTGCAGCTCGCTCAGGGAAGCTAAGCATTGGGGACCAGATCATGTCCATCAACGGCACCAGCCTGGTGGGGCTGCCCCTTGCTACCTGCCAGGGCATCATCAAGGTGTGTATTCTGGGATCCTGTGCTGGTGGTCTCCTCAGCCCCGCTGCCCTTAACTCATGACCTTCACTTGAGACTGAAGCCCAGAGAGACCCAGGGATGGGTCCACAACAGTCAGCTGATCCCAAGAGTAGCACGTACCTGAAACCAGAGGAAGACCCAAGCTTCCCCAGCATAGGAAAAGGAAGGTGTCATCTCACTCCTCAGCCTGCTGTGCCTGGGATATTCCCAGGTTAGCCCTGCAGGAGGCACGTCTGGAAGTTTTCTCTGTCATGGCAGCCTGGAAGGTGGGCTGTCTTAAGTGGACACGGTACTGGGAGGCCGGTGTTCTTCCTGACCACCTGACCTGTGAGCTTGGGGCTTTGAGAAGTGCCGAGGCAGAGGGAACACATGTAGGTGGGGTCAGGTCTTCATACGGCCCAGTTCAATACTCAAGGTGGGGGGGGGTTACTGGTTTTGGTAGCAGCACTGCAACCTGTGCTTGACCCCCTGTCCTTCATAACCAGGAAACTAGGATAAACTAGGATAGGCCTCTCTGGCCTTTCAACGTGAGGAACTTTTCTAAGACCAGAATGCGACATGAAGGGGCTTTATGAGCCCACCTAGAGTAGCCTCTATCCAATGGGACAGATACCTACAGGCCCAGCCTGGCTTTTTCAGAGCTATGTGTCCTGGGAGCCCTGTATGTATCTGCATCTCTGGGTGTGTTAAATTGCAGCCATGAAAGGCCAAACCACTCTGGCCTGGGGTGCTGGGGCTGCTCTCGGCTCCTGGCTAGCCTGTCCTGATGCAGTCCCTGAGCCCCCGGCACCTGCTCACGTCCTCGCCGAGCTGGCGTGTTCCTCTTGGGGGGGTGTCCATCTGTGGAGTGTTTTTGAGTACACAGTGATGTCTTCACAGCCCTTGAGAAGAGAAAGTTCTTTTGTGTACAGCCTGGTGACAGCCGCTCCCATACCCCGAGTGTGACCCTGGTATTCAACCCCTCAGTTCCTCTTCGTGTGGATCAGCTAGTGACATGTCCCCGTGCTCTGCAGGGCCTGAAGAACCAAACACAGGTAAAGCTCAACATTGTCAGCTGTCCCCCGGTCACCACGGTCCTCATCAAGCGTCCTGACCTCAAGTACCAATTGGGCTTCAGCGTGCAGAATGGAATCGTGAGTCTACCCCACACTCCCTGCCTGGGCTACCCACTCCATGTGTAGCGACTGGGCCCTGAAGGCTGGGGTGCCACTCTGTCTAGGGAGAACATCCAGGCCAGACAGATCTGGATAGAATATGCTGGCCAAGGCAGACAGGGAGGGCCAGTGTGTGGCCTGGGATCTGTCAGACATAGACCAGTGTTCTCTTAAGGTGTGTTCTCATCAAGTGCTTACTTGTAAGGGGAATGGCAAATCTTGTCAGCTCTTGTAGCCTGGACACACACACACAGCCAAATGCTGGTATCATTCTCCCTGTGCTCAAGAAGCACATCGTTATTTACATTGTTTCATTCACTCAGTTCATTTGCTTATCCATTCAGCAGACATGTGTAAAGCCCCAGCTCCCTGGTGGCACTAAGAAGACAGGAGGCCTCCCTGGAGGAAGGGATGCGGGGCCAAGCATCTCCCTGCTTCCTGAACATAAGTTCTTCCATTGGGCACTACATCCTCTGACTTGCTTGACCAGCATAAACTCAGGGCAGGCTCCTTGGTTTACCTAGTGTGAAGGTCCTGAAAGGGCAGAGCTACTGCCACTAAATAAGTACAGAAGGAACCATGTCCCAGATTGCTTAAACAGCTGAGAGAGCTTCAGGGTGACGAGGAGAGCATTTGCAGGGAAGACAAGGGGATGTGGGGGCTCTCCAACAACCCTGAAGAAAAGTGCTAAGACAGCATTCTGGAAAGACAACTACCAGTGAGAGAAACTGTCTTCACTGTTTCCTGTAGGGTCCAGCCTGCGTAGCGTCACAGGTCCCTTTCTGTTTAGCCTGCAAGGCAGATTGCGTACCGTGGAGCTGGGGAGGGGGCATTGGTAAGAAGTAGGGGAGGCTCTGGCTTGAACCTGCAGGGGTTGAATCAAGATGAGTGAGAAGAGAAGGGGACCCCTGTTGTGGGCCAGGTGGGATATGAGCCTCTTCCTCAGAGGCCAGAGCAGAGGCAGAGGGCAAGGGGTGTGTGTGTGCACGCATGTGTGTAACAGGGGCGCTGGAGGTACCAAGGGGTTTGCAATACCCTATCACAGAGGCAGCCTGCAGGGTGGAGGGAAGCCTATTGGGGGCAGTGAGGTGGGCGGTAGAAGTTTAGGGGTGCAGAGTTAAGAAGTCTGGCTCTGAGGGGTTTGGAGTTGATGGAACAAATGTATAATTTTGAGCACAAAACTGTTAGTCTCCAAAGGTCATGGGGCACGCAGGAGGGGGTTTTGAGGTGGCCTCTGTATGCTCTAACTGCCCAGTCTGTACTCTAGGGAGTCTCCAAGCTGGAGACTTCTTGACTCTTTGGGAGATCCTGTGGGACGAGAAAGGAGGATCCATATGGAAATAGCCTTAATTGGGTCATGTGGGGCCTGTCTGCAAACTAATGTGTTGTGCTTGGGGTGAGATGAGGCTGAAAATGGGAAAAGCACTTATGCAAAACCAGCTGCGAGGTAGGCAAGCTTCTCCAGGAGGCTCAGGGGAGTCTCAATCACAGTGCAGAGCAGAGAGGAACTAGGCTCCCTGCAGGCTTAGCAGGAGAGATGGGCTGGCCAGCCACTGGTGTGGGGGGGGGACGACGGCTGAAGCAAGTACCTAAGACCTTACAGGCAACTGAAATCCAGGGAGGGCTGGGTGCCTCAGGGACACCCCAGAGCTTCACAGACTCCTTTGACCTGGTCCTCATCATCGCCCCTAACTGAAACCCTGAGCAGGTCGGACCCCACCTCAAAACCTGCTCCTGCATGCCCCATGGCCTGGCTAATTAACACTATGCTTCCTAGGAAGCACCTGGAGGGAGGTGTGTGCCTCTCTTCCCTGTACATGATATGTCCCTCTCCTCTCCGTAACCTCTATGGGTGCCACTTTTCTAATGCCTTGGTTTTTAGTGAGTTTTGTGAGTGAGTAGATGCAGTGTCACTTTCTGGCTCAATGTCACTTCCCCGAATTCCATGTGTTGCTTAAGAGTTTATCACCTAACTCTCTATGAGGTGGGAAAGGGATGGACCGACTGTCTTCCTCGGAAGAGCACTGGGGTGTGGCTAATGGAGAGATGCTTGCTCTAGGCAGCAGCAGGAAGAAGCTTTCTGACACCCACACTGTGGTGCTGGCTCTTTTTTTTTAAACCGCAGTCTAACTCACAGATGGCCTTGCTCATGAGTCACGAGTGACACTTTGGCCTCCTCTCTGCACCGTATCTTTGGGACATGGTGGAACACCTGCAGGATGTGGTGACCGTGTGTGTGCTGACTTCACCTGTCCCCATAGATCTGCAGCCTCATGAGAGGGGGTATTGCGGAGCGAGGTGGGGTCCGCGTCGGCCACCGTATCATCGAGATCAACGGACAGAGCGTGGTAGCCACAGCCCACGAGAAGATAGTCCAGGCTCTGTCTAACTCAGTGGGAGAGGTAAGACTCTGACCCGACCCCAAAGTCCATCATGTTCACGATGGCGTCCAGGATGACTGGGCTCCTATTTTTTCTGTCGAACAGCCAACCTGTGGACCATTTGATATGCTCTGAGGGAAAGTGACTTTGGAGTCACTTCCACATGCTGGCTCATGCCCTACTTTAACATCTGTGACCCAGCTACCCTCCAGTGGCCGCTGGATGTCTGCTGAGAAGCACACTATGCCCCCACCTCACAGTGTCCATGTGAAGGATGAGCACATGGTGTAGTGCTCTCAGACTCTCAGGGCAAAGGTCACTGGGCAGAGGCCACCAGGCACAGTTCCCAGCACCTTTTCTGGACAGAATCCTGCAAATCCAGCCCCTAGGCCAGGCGGCTCTGATCACCTCATAGCTGGTGTGTCATTGCGCCCCTCGTGCCCAGGGTCAGGCTGCTTTTCCTTTCCTGTTTTAGTAGTCTGTAACCACCCCCAAGTACAGCTCTTTTTGGGTCATCTCTGTAGTAGCAAGAGAATGGCCAAGAGGGTCCCATTGGAGGGTGCAGCTATTCCCAAGGATCTCCTAAGTGAGCATCACAGTGCATGGTGTGGAGCAGGCTAGACTGGGTGGGGCCACAGTGCACAGAACAGAAACTTACCCAGTATGGGCGAGGTTTGTGGGATGAAGATGTGTGTGTGTGTGTGTGTGTGTGTATGCACGCGCGTGCATACATGTGTGAGATGGTGAGCACGTGTAGAAGTTGAGGTGAGGTTGTGGGTGTATGGATGTGTTTATATAAGGTTTGGGAAGTGTGTTTAGTAGGGGTAGGTATGACTCTGCCTGTGAGAGTAGGTATGAATGTGGGTGCTAGTGAATATAGGGGTGTCAGTACAAATGCATGCGAGTTTGTGGTGTGTTTTAATGTGTTCACAGATGTATATGAGGATAAGTGTGTTAAAAGTGAGGTGTTTGTGTCAGTGTCTATGTAGATGAGTGACTAGATCTGTGATTTGTCGGGTAAACATGTGTTTGGGACCTGTGCATGCAGCAGTGGAAGAGAGGTGGAGTACGGCCACAGGTGTGGGTGAGTGTGGGTGGTAGTGTGAATGTGGGTGCATGGGAATTCATGGGTGAGGCTGTGTTTTTGATGTGCACATACATGTACAAGAATGGGTGTGCACGAATGCAGGTATGTGTGTGTGTATGCGCACATGCATGTGCGCGCGAATGCCTTTGTGAATTTGCGGGGTAAGCATGTGCTTATGATGTGTAGAGTGGGTGCATGTGAGTCCAAATACATACGCATATGGGGGAGTGGGATGAGTGTGCCAATGGGAACGGTGACAGGGTGGTCACAGTGAGTGGGACCAAGGGCTTTGAGAATGTGTGGGTGCCAGGACAGAGGGTGAGGCTGGTGCTCAGCAGAAGTGTTGGGGGAGTTGGGTGCCAGCTGATGTTTGGTTGGGTTCTAAGGTCCCTGCCAAACTCCCTCTGGTGGCCACCTGGTGACCATGCAGGTAAGATGGTCAGGGCTCCTTCCCCGTGGGCAGGGAAGGGTGTGAGTTGCTATTTCCTTAGGGTATCCTGGTTAATGTCCCTCAGTGACAAAGTCAGCATCTTGTGAAATACTGGGGTCAGCAATTCCTTGGCTGGCAGTTGATGGCCGACTCTCAAGGAGATGACAGGCTGCCTCTTACTTCCAAGAAAAGAAAATCCAATTTTCCTAAGTAGACATTTAGAAATGACCGCCCTCATGGGAATGCTCAGCTTCACACCTAAAGAAATCAGTCCCGTGGAGAAGTGGGCCTGGGACCCCAAGAAATGATTCTGCCTCCTCAGGCCTGAGCATAATTGCTACCCAAGGAGGCAGCAAACAGGGGCTTGAGTGACAGACTCCATTTGGCTTGTGGGCTGAGGCTGTGTCTTCCCAACTGGGAGATTAAAATGCCTGCCTGCATTTTTCACTAACCCCAAGCACATCTGGAGACCGAGTCACTGGTAAGCAAGAGGAGGAGCCTCCTCCTCCACGTTGACCTTGGGTGGGGTAGAGAAAGGCCGTCCTGGGATGTGGAGGAGCTAAAGCATGAACGCAGCAAACATCTGCAGATTTTAACCTGCATGAGCTGGGCAGAGTAGAGGCAGGGTTTGCTTGCCTGGGGCAGAGCAGACCTGGGGGGCAACTGAGACCCTGGCAGCCTCTGCAAGAACACAGCACAACCCAAGTCTAGGAACATGGCCCTGTTGAGAGAAGTGGAAGAAGAGATGATGAAGCTCACCTGCTCTTTGCTTTCAGGAGCTCAATGTCTTCCTACATCCCACCGCTCAGGAAGCAATTCCATGGTGAGCTGGCTGTATACCCAGCCTATGGAGAGCCAGCAAGGGCAATCAGGCTGTTAAGAGCATTTGTTACTTGATCCTCAGAGGATGACGTCTTGGGACAGCTTGTCTTTCTGGCCTTTTCCTACCCCTAGAACTCTGGTATCACCCAGTGTTAGCGTGTGCCCCTCACAGATGCCCAGCATCCTCCTTGCGGCTCTGGGGCAGGGTGCCTGCATCCTATGGGCAAACTGTAGTCACCATCAGAAGTCTGATGTTTCGTTCTTCTGGTGTCAGTGTGATGAGATGAGAGGGAAAGAGAGCTTCACAGTGCACAAAATCCTGGAAAGGGGGGGTCCCCTGCCTCAGCCTGGTCTGTCCCTCTGAGAGCCAGCCCCCCCAGGAACTGGACGGCTGCTGTTCACTTTTACTTGACTGGGAAGTGGCGGGCAGCTCAGCCTTCCTCTCTGCTTACAGATCCACATGAAGACCATGCCTGCGGCCATGTTCAGACTCCTCACAGGCCAGGAGACCCCGCTGTACATCTAGGTACACCCAGCCTCGCCATGGAGCAGGGACACCAGGCAGACCCACCTGGGCCCAGAGGAGCCAGAAGCCAGGACAAAGCCCTGACCCCTCATCCCATAGCCCAACCAAGAACTCTGGCTCCCCTAAAGGGTGTGTCCTCATCACCTAGTTTTCTTGTTTTGGTTTGGTTTTTGGTTTTGTTTTGGGTTTTGCCACAAAAACAAAAAAAGGTACGTCCTTACCAAGGGAGAGTCGAGGGACGATCCTTTGTGAAACTTACCGGTCCTCTGCCACATTCTCATGGCGGCTGATGAAGGGTGCTCACAGATAGTTCTGTGTGGTGCGCTATGTTTTTCCTCCCTGAGGCTATGGAATTGTGAATGTGGTGCCCCGTCCATGCAGCTGTGAAGGGAGCCCTCTGTGATGCAGCTGCAGCCATCTCTTCCCTTTGGCTGGGACACTTGGGGTCCAGCCGAGTCCTAAAGGGGCCGTATGCTGGCGCTGCCTCCATCTGCACCAGAGCAGGGGCAAGCTGGCTCCTGGGACCCTGGATGAGGCTTGTGCCGAGTATGGGAGCCTGTGATTGATTGTAAGTATTTACGCAGCAAGGGGATACTCCTGAGTTAAATAAAAAATGATGGTCACAATGTCAAAACTCCATATTTATTTAGCAAATATTACTGTTTGGACTTTGACCTTGGCAAGCCATTCTTCAGACATTTAGGTTTTCCGACGACCTGTGACCACAGCTGCTTCTCCTGTCCTCACCTGTTCTGAGTCCCCTGAGACCCTGTGAATTTCCCTGGACATCCTCACGTGGACTCCTTCTCCACCACAAGGCTCCCTGTTGGGGGGCAACATCCTGCCAGGAACAAAGGCAGAAGCATGGGAGACATCCCTATTTAAAAAAAAAATACGTATACCCCATAGACACACACACACACACACACACACACACACACACGCACGCACGCACGCACGCACGCACGCACACACACACACACTGTCCCCAACAAAGCAAGCCCACAGCAGAAAACCCCACTTCCTCCCTTTCTGAAGGGAACAGTGAGAGTGCAAATTACTTGTCCAGTGAGGTGCTTGGCCATCCCGTGCAGAGCAGTGTTAGTGTGTGGAGCAGAGCCCAGCAGCTGGCTCAGCTCATTAGCAATCAATGTGACCTGACATAATTTTGTCTGGCAGTCTCTTTTTTTGGCTCAGGCCTTGAAGAATACACTGTGACTTAAGAAGCCTTATTACACAGTAACTAAAGCTTTAGGATTACTGTACTCGAGGAGTAACCTGTGTGTTGCATGCAGCCAACCCTAGGAAGACTTCCTGCATATCGCTAATAAACCTGACGTCATGACAGAAAAGCACTTGGTGTGCCTCATTTGTCAGCTGAGCAGGCCCCGCGGGCCATTCCTTTCCAGTTGGGACAGTGGCTCTGTGAGTCTGCCTGTGGTCATGTCACCCCTCCCTGGTCTGGAACCTTCCCAGCTCTCACACAGGAAGTTCGAGGGCAGGTGCTAAAATCACCAGGTGTCACTGATGGTATCATGTCACCAGGCCAGCTCCAAGGTCCCTACTCACCTGCTGCATGGACAAGACATGGCTGTAGATGTCTAATGACTACATAAAGGAGCAAGTGGAGACAGGCTTCTCCAGATCTGCCACCTCTGTGTGTGAGCATGTGAGAGGAAGTCGGCCACACCCCTGGCATTTCTCCACACGTGTGATACATACATGTAAAATATTAACATCTGTGCTGCTTTGTGCTTGCTCAGCGGCCACAGGTGGGCTGTTGCCTGACGTGAGTGGGGAATGGGATTTTTCTCAGGATGTTGGAGTGGGAGATGTTGGCAAGCCAGAGTCTCTGACCTGCCATAGCAGAGCAGGTCCCACTGTCATGAGCTGTTGGCCATGTGCTTTCCTTGCTCATAATTCTGCAGGAACCTCCCAAGGGGGCTGAGCCGTGGGCTCCCCTCACTTCTGGCCATCGCGGCAGGTGAGAAACAGCCTTTCACTGTGAACTCTGGCTCCAAACAGGGCGGTGGAAAGAAACGTCAGAAATGCAACACAAAGGTCTCCCCACTCCCCAAAGACAGAAGGCCCGAGAACAAAGAAAATGCTTCCCTGTGCCGACATTCAAAAACCACTATCTAGATGGCTTGCGTTCTTGCAGAATGAAAAGAACAGTCCCTGGGGTGAAAGCTACAGAGCAAAGGAGCTGGCACCTGCTGCCCGCCCAGCAGAATGCCCCTGTGTGTCCTGGACAAGCATGTAGCCAGCTCTGGACAGATGCACTGGGATGAGATGAGGGTGCCACATCCACCAACTGGTACACAGTGGGTGTGGGGTGTGCATGTGTTTTCTTTCACCTGTGTGCAGGCACGAGTGACCATCTGTGCACATGTGGAATGTTATCCTCTGTCACACCTAATCTTATCTTTGGAGACAGAGTCTTCTATGGAGCCTGGGGCTTGCTCTTTCAGCTAGGCTGGCCACCTGGCAAGCCCCTGGGATCTGCCTGTCTGCACATCCCAGAAGTGGGGCTGCAGGATGCACCTCCCCTCCTCCTGGAATCCACATCAGGTTTGTCCAGTGAGTTCTTTACCCACCCAGCCCCTGGTACACAAGTTCAGGACCTTAAATGGAAGATGTCAGATTATACCACACTTGCAGGTTCTTTTTAATGTCAGGTCCACAAAGGGGCAGCTGTGGTTTGGACCCGTAGGCACAGGGGACTGTCTTTGCTCTTCAGTCCCTGGCACTGAGTTTTGGGTGGGCAGTTGTGGTGGCCCACCAGATCTAGTCCCTCCAGGACCCTCTTAGTCCCAGTTAGACCTTAGTGACCAGAAATACTTTTTATTAAAACACTGATCATTATGAAAACACTTTGAGGTACATTAAATAAATACAAACTTTCAAGTTGTACAAACAGGTCTCTGGGGGCCTGAAAGCAATTTCCTATAAATTCTGCATCAGCTGCATCTGTGAGATGCTATAGCAGAAGGGGAGGAGAGAAGATCCAACATGAGCTTTCTGTTCCAGGGTTGGTTGCAAGCATTTCATTTTATCATGGCCTCCCTGAGACCTTCAGTCCTCGTTATGGGGCCTCCCACCCTGCCTTCCTCGAAGTAGAGTTGATGCCCACAGTGGGTCACATCAGCATCTTCCTGCCCCTAGGCAGACACTTGAAGGATGTCTTAGAAGGTACTGGCCATTTTGTTGTTGTTGTTATTATTATTATTATTATTTGTGGTGGTGATGGGGCAGGACCAGGCAAACCCGGAGTGAGAACATCCCCTCCCAAATGATCACGGTTAGACCCAGTTCAGACATCAGAAAATAAAATAAAATAAAAAAATAAAAAGAAAAGAAAAAGCTTCCGAGACAAATGTGCAAGCCATGTGGAGGATGACAGTTTTTGCCTTAGGGAACCCACATATTGCCTGGGGTTCCTAGTACATTAGGTCACCACGGAGGCAGAGCTAAGGGACCCCTAGTGGCTGTAAGCCTGGAGCTGAGCATTCCTAGTGAGCTGTGTGGGGCCCCCGCGAAGGTGAATGTAGACGGACCTGTCATCTAACAGTCTTCTGGGAGCCAGGGGTTCTCACCCACACAGGAGCATCAAGTTCTGTGGTTTCTGTATCCGTAAGATAAACCTGTTAGCAGAGCCATCTCATAACCTAGCCTGAATGGTTTGTGCATATCCCTTTCTTGAGACGGTCTAGGGCTCAAGGCTTCCAGGAAGTGGTGGCCTGCAACTGAGGGAAGCTGCAGGTTGAGGCGAGAGTGCTGCATGACAGACAAGGGCCTGCTGCAGAGAGGCAGCGTGAAGGCCAGAGTCCTGCACTGTGTCCAGAAACCGTTCACCCTGGATACATCATGAACATCCCCCAGAGCTTGGGTCAGTTGGGTGGGGTGGGGCCTGGCCTCTCTTGGATCTCAGCTTGATCGGAGAGCCACAAGTGTTTAAGCACCCTGTGGCATGGACCCTCCAATCACGGGACACCCCGCAGCTGCCTCACCTCACCTCATTTTTGAGGTGATGAAAAATGCCACACGGCCAGGCTATGAAAGTTTTTCAAGCTGACAGGCTCAGGGGAGGCCATTCTACCTGTAAGGGATTTGACAAAGTCCTCACTTGAGGAAAATGAGAGGATTTTATAGTCTGGATAAAGTGCTTGAAAACTCATCTCTATTACGTCTCCCGCGGAAAAGGCAAGGTTGCCATGTGCCTGATTTATGTTTTCCTGCTCCATAACTGTAGAAAGGCCACAACTTATGGCAATGGTCAGTCATCAGAGCATGGAAAGCTGACCACCACTGGGTGTCTTCCAAGCCATAGGGGGGCCGAAGACCCCCAACTTCCAAACACACGAAGGCCCTCAGTATATTGGCTCCAGGGAATTTGGGGGCTGGGACATGGGAGTAGAAGCTGAAGGATAGGCCAGCGCAGGCAAAGTGGAGAAAAGAAGCTGTGTAAGCCTATCAGCTGGACACTGAACAATGGTGGTCCCACTGGTCCACCCTGGCACTTTCCATAGACTTAGGGCCTCGGTGCCGATATTGAGGCTCACAGGCCAATTGGGGTAGAGTGATCTCACATGCTTGGAGCTGCTGCTTTGGATGAACCAGATATGGGTGTTTCCATTTTTCCAGGAAGTTCTTGCAGGTAGTGTTGCTCTGGACCCATTGCTGAGACATGGTTAGTGTTGATCGTGCCAGAAAATGAGGTCTGAACAGCCAATAAAGTCTGGGGCTGGTCATCTTTCCCAAAGTCACCTGGCTATGCCCAAGCTGGTTTTGCTCTGCTTCTGTATTCTCCCAGAAATAAGTGACTGACCATCTGCATCCTTCAACACAGGTGTGTTTGCTGAATCGAGGAGGGACAACTCTGGCTCATGAAGGCATGCTTAGCCAAAGGTGCACATGGAGCAGAGATAAATGCATCTTAGCCCACATTGTGACCTACCCAGCTCAGTTGGGTGAGGTCAGATACCAGGGGAAGCCCTCCAAGGGATGCAGAGAGGAGCATATTGTTAAGACACAAGTGACAATTATTTGCTGTAGTTAAAGAATGGGAGGCCATGGGGGAGGGGCCTAGGGAAGGATGTGGGGGTAGCAACTCACAGTCTGAGGCCTAGTGGGGAGGCCCAGGACACAAGGAGGCAGGCATTTCAAGCCTTCATGACACCTGCTCGCTGTCCAAGCATGCCTAGGAAGAGTTTTCATTGTAGATTTATTTGCATGATAGCCCAGTGATCAAAAATGTGGGTCCAGGCTGCGCTAACATTGCCTATTTCCTTTGAAAGGAAGTGATGGGTCTGAATTTTTTAAAGGTTTCACTGCAGAGTGATACCAGTCACATGGCAGATGGCTCCATCGCTGCTGCCACCTTCTGCTCACGTAACACTGAACTGGGCCCAGAGGACAACCTTGTGTCAAAGGCCTTGATTTGGAACAAATACAGTGTCCTTATGGTCCACAAGTATCACCTATCCCTGGATAGGTGTTCTGGTCACATTCTTCAGTTCAAGGTGCTATACCCCCTGAATTCAGCAAGCAGAGCTTGCTGAGTTAGTGGGACAGGGGGCAAACAGTCCCTGGGAAGACAACCAATGGGAGAAAAGAGTAACAGTTCCCTGCCCGGGCCACCAGAGAGCCTTGCCTGCGTATTCTGGTTTTTCTCTGCCCTGCAGGCCAAAGGCCTCTCACTATCAAGCATGGTGGCATCATGCAGGACTGGACTGGCAGGCACTGGGTCCATCAGTGTCTACATCCAGGTCTGTAGCTGCTTCATAGCTGGTCCAGGACGCCAGCACCAAAGATGGCCTCCTCCACCCTGGGCTCCTCCGAGGTGACCGTTGAGCGGACGGTGCCCACCACATGTCGCACCTCTGAAGGGAGGGTACAGTGTGAGTGTTCCAAGAACTTAGCCACCAAAACCCTGGTGTCCGTGTAGCCCTTGCTCTCCACTAAGGAGTGAGGCCGTTCTTTGGAGACGGTCTGTAAGGTCTCTGGCTTGGTCCCTTGGTCCGTTTTCCAGGTATCTTGGTTGCCAGCAGACGAGAGCTGGTGCTGACCGGCAGCCATGGCTGGGCGGGATGCGGAGACTAAAAATCAAAGTGAAAGAGGAAGTCTGAAAAAAGCTGTGAGCCAAACGAAACCAAGTTCTAGAAAGAAAAAATGAGCAAGAGTATACTGCTAGTTCTGTTTCAGAGAAGGCGCCTGAGTGTGACCTGCTTCCTGCCAGCAAGGGGGGAGTCGGGGTTAACCTCTCAGGATTGAGGTGGGGAGTTAAGTGAGGGGTGGGCCTGAGAGAAGGGTTGCTGAGCTCTCCTCAGCCTTCTCCAGCTCCGTGACTTTTGTCCTTTGTGGTCTGATGGCCTGTTGGGGCAGAGGAGGAACATCCAGACAGGTTTAAGACTAGAGCTGGGGTGGCAAAAAGGCAGTGAGATTCTTCCCCTGTGACAGCGTAGACAGCAGCCTCTATCCAGGGCCTTCCTCCAGTGTCCTTTAGGCTGGGCCTGGAGAAATGACTCTGGCTCCTGTCAGATGTCATAACCATCACTCTACCTCAAAATTAGGACAAACACTCCTTAGATGGCACCTCCAAGAGCTAGGCATCTGTGGGTAGTGAGGTATGGTCCACTGACCAAGGACTACATTGAGAATCAGCTTGCCTAATATGTCACCCAAAATAGACATTCTGGGTGGTCTGTTCCAGGGTCCTGGGGGTACTAGCTTAGTAACGAAATACATGATGATGTATAAATCTCTTGGGCAGAGCTAATATTGCCTTAGTAAAGCAAAATAAGGCAAAGCTGGGTGGCAATGGTCCCAGCCTTAGCACTCCGAGGCTGAGAGAGGAGATTAAGGTCAGTCTGGGCTACCTAATGAGATGCTATCTCAAAACAAAACTAAATGTAAGTAAACAAGTTAAACATATGTGTTCGGTTACAGGGTTTGATATAATTACCTTGAGACAGGCACTCACGTTCTGGGGCAACAGCCAGAGCAGCTGAATGCAGAGGCAGCAAAGGACCATTAGTCATGACTCACCCCTTTACAGTAGGTGGATGTCAAAACATTTGAGGGGCGCCTCACTTCTCTCCAGAGCACCCCAGGACAGTCCTGTCTGCACCTCAACCAGAAGGACATCCAGTCCCCACAGGAAGAGGCAGAAAGGATTACTGGTAAAATTCACCAGCAGCCTAGGGCTGAGCAGTATGTTAGATGGCAGACAAGCAGACATGTGGATAAAAGGAAGTCACCTTGTAGTTCTCCCAGGGTCAGGTCCCATAGGAGCCCAGCAGGTGCCTGGGAATACCCTCCAATCCTGAGGCTCTCCAGGGAAGCAGAAGGTGCATGACTTCAACTTGGGGAACAATGGCAGTCTCATCTCCCAAGAGGAAACCAAAAGTAGCAGGCTGCTGTGTGGACCTCAGGAAGGAAAGGTGGCCACCTCTCCCTTGCCCCAACCTTGCGGCTGTTTGTCCCAGACCATGAATTCCACCGAGAGAGATAGATAGGCCAAAGAAAGCTATCAGAAGGCCAGAGAAGGGACCTAATCCCCTCCAGCCATATGAGACCATCTCTCAAAGCTCTGTGAGGGGGAGTGGACACAGAAACCCCTGTGCTGCCCTTGGGGGTGGCAGAAACAGACGCTCTGGGGCTGTGGGTAAAGGAGCAAAGAGAGCATTCCAGGTTTGAGCTGACCTTTCTCCATGGAGGTGCAACGGGTGGGGGAACGTAGCACCCAGAATCTACAGGCACAAACTTTGATGTTTCTACCGGGAAGATGTTCCCAGGATAGCTGGCTTCTGTCACTTTTTTGGTTCCTTCCAAAGGCTGCTCTTCCTTGGCATGGCCAGACTCTAGGCTGCCTGGTGTTCAGCTACATAGGAGCATGGAAGTGAGGCTGGTGTGGGTATCCCCATGCCCTCTGTAGAGTCCTTACAAATGCACATCAGAGGAAGTTCGTGCTGCGATGCAGTCAAAGGCCACTAGAAAGTCCTTGCTGGCAGAAATTATTCCCCTATAACATCAAGGTTGTGTCCATCCTCCAGACTCAAGGACATGAGAAAGACTGGTATGGCATATGCTTCCTGGGCAGCTGGCCACAGGAATCGTGTAGTACTAGATAGTGGTCATTTGGAATAAAAACAGCTCGTGGTAACTAAGGGCACTGGTAAGTGCTGCCTGTAGTGGTCTGAATAGGTATGACCCCATAGACTCGTGTGTTTGAATGCTTGGCCCATATGGAGTGACATTATTAGAAGATGTGTTCTTGCTGGAGGAAATGTGTCAGTGTGGGAGGTGGGCTTTGAAGTCTTATATACTCAAGCTATGCCCAGTGCTGCCTGTGGATCAAGATGTAGAACTCCGAGTTCCTTCTCCAGCACCATGATGATAATGGACTAGACCTCTGAAACTGTAAGCCAGCTCCAATGATTTTCTTCCTTTATAAGAGTTGCCACGGTCATGGTGTCTCATCACAGCGACAGAAACCCTAAGGCGCTCCCTGAACACACTCAGGGCAGAGGACATTACCACCCACACACAGTCTTCACCTGTGCTCACCAGCTCTGACCTGGACCTCAGAGCATGCATGCAGTTCAGTGCCCATGCTCAGACCAGAGCTGCCGGCCACCTAACGGGATCTCATTACCCAAAACTCTTGAATCGTCCCTCCCTTGCCAGAATGATGCCTCCCTGGCAACACAGCAAGAGTCTAAGGCTCCCTTCCCCTCCACCCCAACTCAGGGCCCTCAAGTGTGCAGATGGCACTTCCCCGGATCCAAGCTGGGCCTCAACTGTCAAAGGTCACTTGTCCTACAAGTTGGGTACACCCTGAGAATACATACCTGCTTCACTGAATGTGCGGGAGGTGGGGTCGCTGGCGGAGCGGGCCACACGCCCTGGGCTTGGTTGTGCCTGTGTGCTCAAGCGTCTTGCTTCTGGAGACATGTGGTGAAAGACTGGAGTAGGCAGAAGGGGTGGTGGGGTGTCCAGAGTGCCATCAGGGGATGGGTGGCTTGGACCCAGCGAGGTGGCACCCTCTGATGTTGGGAGACTCGTGCTACTGGCAGGCACTGCAAGAAAACAGGCTATTAGAGTAAGTGGCTACAAATTCTGAATGCAGAATCAGCCAGCTACCTGCCCTCCAGACCCAACCTATATAAACTCCACAGTTAGAAGCAGGCCAGCACTGAGGCAGGTCACCAAACCAGTACCCGGCGTGCAGTCCCTAGATCAGATATGGGAGACAAACATAGCCCATGTGATGCTTGTCTTGGTCCCCAGAGTAGGCCCTGGGCAGCAGCATCAACCTTACCTGGGAATAAGCAGAAATGAACCCATTGGGGATGCAGGTCAGCGATACGCTCTGATTTGGCACACAGAGATGTGGGGACAGGATTCAGTGGAGCCTGGCCACTCAAGCCCCAGCTGGACTCACTAGAGCACTAAATCGTGAGCATCACCACTGTGGACCAAGGAAGCTGGCCATGTCTGGGCTTCCTTCCCACTTGGAGGCCAGAAGCCTATGGGTTGCATCGGGGGCTGTTTCGCGCGGGAACATCAGAGGCCAGCGGGTCAACACTTCCTTTACTTGCCTGGGATTACTGGGTCTGTCCAGGGGCAGACACTGCAGGGCGATAACCTGCCTGAGGGGATCTGCTCCATCCCAGCAGCCCAGAGACCATCAGTGGTGGGATGCTTCAAGCTTTGTTCCTTCCTTCTCTCCCGCAGGGCCCAGTCAGTGCTCCATGCCCCCCCCACCCCGGGTCCATGAGCTTTCCCCAGCCCAGGACTTCAGAGACACCCTGCCACTCAGTACTCACTGCCGACTCTTGAGCCAGCCCGTGGAACATTCTAAAACATTCTTGCCTAACCACTCCACCCCCCCCCACACACACCGAAACGAAACGGTTGGTGACAATAAGCAGTCCATTTGCAAAACATAAATGGTACCACATACATCATATATAAACAAACACCCAAATCTTCAGGAAAATTAACCCTTCTTTTTGGAGGGCATAAACTCAGGAGAGGGAAACCCATAACAGGGTGGCTGTTTATGTATCCTCTGCAGTTTGGAGCAGAGAATTCATGCAAAGGGAAGAAAGAAAATTGACAATAAAAAGCCTTTTGGCCCATGGGATCAGCTAAGCGAGGCTCATGGGAGTTCACAGACTGAAATGGAAATTGAGGAGCCCATACGGGTCTGTGCTAGGTCCCCTGCTTATATGTTATGGTTGTCGTCTTGCTGTTTTGAGTGGGGGGTATCTCTGATTCTTCCCTGCTTTGGGGACCCTTTTCCTCCTACTGGACTGTGACACACAGCCTTGATGTAAGGGTTTGTGCCTAGCTTTATGGTATCTTTTGTGCCTCACTACGTTGATGTCCCTGGGGGGCCTGCTCTTTTCTGGAAGGAGACAGTGGAAGGGAGGTAGATCTGGGAGGGAGAGGGAGGCTGAGAGGAGTGGAGGGAGGGGAAGTTGCAGTTGGGGGTATACTATATGAGAGAAGAATAAATCATTTTTTTTTAAAGTTTTGTGCTTGCACAAGAAGCAAAGCAGGGACGTGTCCGTGCCATGAGTAGGAAGGTCTTGCAAGGCCTCACACACTTTCTCATGACTTGATTTAATAAGCACTTTTTCTCAAGAATCTACTCCCAAAATATCTTCTAAGAAAGAAAACACTTCAAATGAAAGAGGTGAATCAAATCCAGATACACACATGGACGGCAGCCCTGTGAAAGTTGCTCAAACCCAAGGCTGGGCATGTTTATGCCCTTGGTGGGCGAAAGAACTCCTCAGGAGGGATGGCCCCTGCTCTCACTGGCTGCCGTAACTTTTCTATAATGCAGTTTGGCTGCTCTATTAACGCTTAAAATACATGCTCCCTTGGACTCAGCAATTGTTCCCAGGAGTTTACTACCAGACATAATTTGACAACTACTCAGAGATGAAGAGATTGTTTAAAAAAAGAAGCAATAATTGATCATATCAGAAAACTTCAAAGACAGAAATGACATTTATTAACCACAGCCAACCTCTGCTAGTTACTCCCCAGGGAACTACATAGTAGTGTGCCAAGATCATCTGAGACAACCTGAGCTGTGAGGCGCAGGCCCACAAAGTGATGTACCAAGATCATCTCAGACAAGCTGAGCTGTGTGGTGCAGGCCCACACAGTGGTGTACCAAGATCACCTCAGATAAGCTGAGCAGTGTGGTAAAGACCTACACAGTACTGTGCCAGGATCACCTCTGGTAAGTTAAGCTGTGTGGTGCAGGCCTAGACAGTGGTGTGCCAAGATCATCTCAGATAAGCTGAGCAGTGTGGTAAAGACCTACACAGTAGTATGCCAGATCACCTCTGGTAAAGTTAAGCTGTGTGGTGTAGGCCTGTCATCTGTGCTACACAAGAGGCTTATGACAGGAATACTGTGTTCAGGGCCTGTGTGCACTATACACAAGGCCTGTCTGCACTACACACAAGGCCTGTCTGCACTATATACAAGGCCTGTCTGCACTACATACAGAGTAGCTAGCTTACCCTAGGCAATTTAGCGAAACCTGTCTTAAAATAAGAAGTAAAGAGAGCACTGAGGATGTAGATCATTGTAGAACGCTTGCCTAGAACGTGCAAGGCCCTGCATCAAATACTAGTACGGCTCCCAAATATAAATATACATATATGTGCATTCTTACATATATACATACATTACATACATACACACATACACTAGTATCAAATACTACTATTGCTCCCAAATATATAAGCATCATATGATATATATTATATTAATTAGCATCAAATACTAGTACTGCTCCCAAATGCATATACATAAACATACATGTATACATATGCACATACTAGCATTAAATACTTGTACTGCTCACACACACACACACACACAACCCTTTGGAAAAGATTTAAGTATATATTTATTTCATCTTTTTGGAAAAGATTTAAGTCTAGGGGTGGGCCTCTGCATTTGAGCACAGGTACCTGCAGAGGCTAGAGGCATCAGATCTCCCTGGAGCTGGAAGGGTAGTTTTGTGCTGCAGGATGTGGATGCTGGGATCTGATCATGGGTCCTCTGAAAAAGCAGCATGTGCCCTTAACTGCTTAGCCATCTCTCCATCCCAACACCAAAATCCATATTTTAAATACCTTCGATTCATGCGGCCTAACTCTTCTTGATCCAATTTTCTTACCGTCAGTGCTAACACAATCAATTCATAGATGGGCAAGTGTGATTTTGCTCTGAATATATATATATATATTTACTGGAAACACGATATCACAGTAGATACCGAAAAAGCTCCCAGCCCAAGACTAGTGACTGTTTTCTCTTGCTGTCACCAGGGTAATGCTGCATGCCTGTTTTTATGACAGTTATGATCCTAATGGACTTCCGATTTTCCATCCAAAAAACCCACACCAGTTTTCTTAATTAATGTAGAATAATGTATTTCGCATGCGTCACATGGTTTTTTTGACTCTCATTAATGAACTTCACTGTGCCCCCAGGTTTTCACTATTTTGAAGACTGAAAACGCCTTCACTTTTATAGTGGCTTTTCCTTATGTTAGAACCTAGGGCACTTCCAGAAGTGGCGATCACTCCAACTAACAATGTAAACATGGCTTGTAGATAAAGAGCCCTAACGTGATGGGCTGGTTTATAACATGCCAGTCAAAAATCTGAGTTGTAGCTCTCCTGAGGTCTTGCCAATGTCCACACCTCATTGCTAAATTATTATTCATGATAGTTTAAAACCAACTAGAATCTGTGAAGAATCATAGAACTAAAAAGCAAGTTCAGCATGGTAACAAGGGACATGGTAACAAGGGGCAAGATGAATGTAAGAGTGAATCACATCTCTATCATGTGGTCTGTTACACTCAATGACTATGGGACTGGAAATCCCAAATGCAATCCTGAGTGAAGGGAATGAAATCCTGAGGCATGGAGCTGGCCCTCTGTGTGCATGAGTTCTGCATTTGTCCACTCAACCAACAGTGCTTTTGAAAACTTTTGTGTCTATGCTAACTGTAGTAGTTTGAATGTAATTAGTTCCCATGATCTCCTAGGGAGTGGCACTAATAGGAGGTGTGACTTGTTGGAGTGGGTATGGCCTTGTTGGAGGAAGTGTGACACTGTGGGGGGTGGACTTGGATGTTTCCTATGCTTAGGATACTGTTCAGAGTCTCAGTGTACTTCCTGTTGCCTGAAAGGTGTAGGACTCAGCTACACCATGTCTGTCTGCACACTGCCATGCTCCCTGCCATGATAACAGACTAGATCTCTTAACTGTAAGCCACTACCTTAATTAAATGTTTTCCTTTGTAAGAGTTGCTGTGGTCTTGGTGCCTCTTCATAGCAATAGAAACCCTAACAAAGACAGAAGTTGGTACCAGGGACTAGGGTATTGCTGTGATACACCTGGCCATGTTTTTGTTTGGAGTAACATGGACTTTGGGAGTTTGGGTTAGGAAAGCAGTGGAATGTTTTAAGCACTTCTTAATGAGCCATCCTAGTAGGAGCATGGAAGACAGCAGTGCTGAGTGTGACTTGATGAACTGTGGGGCCTGGCTCAAGAGGTTTCAGAGTAGGAGAATGTTGGTATGTGGCCTAGAGATTGGTCTTGTGATATTGTGTTGAAGAAAGTAGCTGCTTTTTGCCCTTTTCTGTAGAGTCCGCCTGAGGCTAAAGTGAAGAGTTTAGATTTATTCCTTTGCCAGAGGAAATCTCAAAACAGTATAGACTGTTCTGTGGTTACTAGTGTTAACTCTAATGAAGATTTATAATGAAATGGAGCAAGCTGAGCAAGGGAAAACACTTCTGGAGAAAAAGAGCACTAGGAAGTGGAATGGAGCTAAATTCTGTGTTCAAGGAGATGAAGAGATTAAGGAATGGAATAAAGGCTCAGGGCAAGATCTCACCCAGCTAAATTCCCAACTTGTGAAATGGAACTAAAGAAAACTTTAGAACTGGGTGTGGTGGTGCACACTTACCAGCACAAAGGCTGATGGATCTATGAGTTTGAGGTCAGCTTGGTCTACAGATCCAGTTTCAGGATAGCCAGGCTTAGGTAGTGAAGGAAGGTCAAAAACCGAAGGTTGGTGAAGATGTAATTGAAGGAGGTAGCCATATTCCAGCCCCAGCAAGCAGCAGAACTTGGCAACTTTGGCCACATGGTTTTGGCTTTAGAGTTAAGGATAGAAGAAATGGGTTATGGAATTTACCTCCATGCCTAAGGAAAGCTGCTGAGGGCAGGCATGTGTCAAGGGTGTCCCTGAATGAAGGCCTAGAGAGGCCATTGTGTGAAGCTGTAAAATTGAAGCCTGGATTGCCTTGGAGACCCCAAGATGTTAGAGATGCCAGAATCTTGGGATACCTGCCAAGAAGAGCTGCAAACAGGGAGTGGAACCAGCCCAAGAGAAAGAAATGTGTTGCGATCAACAAAGCTGAATGGAGTTGGAGATCTGGAGAGTGTTTTGACATCAGACACAGAGATGCAGAGTTTGGAGTTTTCCCATCTGGCTTTTGGTCTTTTCTTTAGTATTTTCTCACTATGTTTTTCCCCCTGCATTTTGGAATTGAAATGTATATCCTGTGCCATTATATGTTGGAAGTATGTGATCTGCTTTTTTATTTTGATTTTTATAGGTCATTATAGCTAAGAGATTACATGAATCTCAGAAGAGAGTTTGAACTTTGGACTTTAAAACATTGTTGAGACTGTGATAGACTATGGGGACTTTTGAAGTTGGAATAAATGAATTTTTCGTTATAATATTATTATAAGACTATGGGGCCCAGAGAGTGCAATGTGGTAGTTTGAATGTAATTGGCCCCATAATTACCTAGAGAGTAGCACTATTATGAAGTATGGCTTGTTGGAGTGGGTATGGCCTTGTTGGAGGAAGTATGGCACTGTTGGGACAGGCTTTGAGGTTTCCTATGCTCAGGATACTACCCAATGTCTCAGTCTACTTCCTGATGCCTGAAAAATGTAGGACTCTCAACTACTTCTCTAGCTACACAAAGCACAGAGGAACCATGTTTTGAAAAAACAAAACTAAAACAACAATAAAACCAATAATATTGATGCATACTCTAGATGTGACTTATTTTAAAGTATATTGGAGGACATGCATGTATTATATGAAGTATTTTGTCATTTTACCTAAGGGACTCAAATCCCTTATATCTTTGGGTTTTGGCATCTGACCAGGGTCCTGAAACCTGTCACCCAGTGATATCAAGGGATGACTGTGCACCTAACAAAGTGTAGTGCTAAACATTATCAAGTGGAGTTGAGAGAAGTCAGAAGTGGTCCAGGGAAGGGGGCTGAATTTTTGTATTGGAATGCTTAGTTGTAGGTGAGCAGTCTTTCCAGGTTTAATGTGGTTTTTATAGAATCCCAGCAATGGTTTCTGAAGGTAAAGATGACTCATTCTGAAATGCACATGGAAAATCACAGGCCCCAGGACTGAACCATTGTGCATTAATTAATAATGTGGGAATGATACTCTTCCAGATTTTTCAGTTCACTTCAGGGCTGCTGTAATGGGCAGCATAGCATTGGGAGAGCAGCACACAGATTAAGGGGACAGAATAGAGAACCTAGAGATAGATACACATAATTATGTCCAACTGAATTTTTTTTGGGGTTTTTCGAGACAGGGTTTCTTTGTAGCTTTGGAGCCTAGCTCTTGTCTTGTAGACCAGGCTGGCCTCGAACTCACAGAGATCCACCTGCCTCTGCCTCCCGAGTGCTGGGATTAAAGGCGTGCGCCACCACCGCCCGGCTAACTGAAGTGTCCCAGTATGGGAGTTGAACCACGGCCTCACGTATGACAGTCAAGATCTCTACAACTGAGTTACATCCCCACCACTTTCTAACATATATATTATTACTGAAGTGCAAGAGGAAAAATGGACTGGAGCAACTGAACACACATATGGAAAAAAAAAACTGGAGAAGAGACCTTGACCCAACCTCACTGTGGTACAACAATGACCAGGGCGGAGGTGTCTTTCCAACAGTTAAATCTGCTGGCCTAAAGGCCTCCAAGGTATTGACTAACTAGTACAATCCAGAGCCCCTAGTACTTGGCACCACCACCAGAAGACAGGGTACTGGAAGTGCTCCCTTGGTCTTATGGTCAGCTCCAGAACTCACTAATAAGGTCCTGGGCAAGGAGTACCCAGATTCCTCTGCCCAACTCTGCCTATCCTTATGTAATAACCAGAGAAGAGTTCCAGCTACTAGGCATACCCTTTCAATCATAATTTCTCTAGAACAACTTGTAATGTGTAGGCATCTCATGGTTGGGAGCTGTGGGGCACAACCCAAGAATGCAGCAAACTGGAATGATATCACCTTCTAACCATACTTCACCAAACCCCAGAGAAACTTCTGATGGCTCCTTGGAGTAACTCAAGGAGGGGCATGATCATTTTTGAATCCCATGATTACAGAGACTTGGGGTTCCTTCTCTAAAGGATGGCTTCTTCCTGTTTTTCTTAGACGTTAACTCTGTACTGAAGGCAAGGACTAATTGTGGTTAGTCATGGGATGTCACGAGTTATGTGACTTAGTTCTCCAAATAAGCTGTCCCTATGAGTCTAGATGAGGTCCCCGAGAAAGAGATTCTCTGAACCCCAGTCCTCTTATTCCTTTGATGCTGGGGTACATCTGCTTGTCTAATACCCATCCTTCAAGCCAGGTCAGTACCACGGAGGTTCTAACGTGTTTAGGAATCTGGCCTTTCACATTTGCCTTTCAGAACTGTCAAGTTTATGACTTCCAGTTTATCCTCTGCACAGGCTGTCCTTGGAAGCCTGATAGTCTAGCTTGCCCCCTGCTGATGGAGGAGATCAGTCACAAGAGCCTGGAACAGATGCTCAGGAGTGAATACTGCAGTCACATCCTAGAACCTCATCAAGTTGAGACATTTATAAATGGAAACCCATGTGCTAAACCTCCTGAGCATCACAGCTCAGTCTCACCTGCCGTGAACATGCTGAGAACACACAAACACACAGCAGCCTATGGTTGAATACAACTGTCTAATTCAAAGTCTCGTTCATAGGAGTGTGCTATCAGCCATGCAATTTACTGAAAATATAAAACCCCAGAGTTGAAAGCAGTTTCTACTGAACAGCACATCACTTTCCTGCCACCATAAAGTAAAAAATCCTTAGTCAGATCATTGAGTGCCAGGAACTAAATATTCCTCTTTGTTCCTAATAGAGTGAGCCTCAAGCTGAGTAGTATTTTTTGTCAAATTCACATCCTCAAGTGAAGGAGAAAGGACACCAAGGGAAGAGTTGACCAAATATCCCAGAGGAAGTGGAGCTCTCCCGGGGACATGATGGGGATCTAGGCTAGGGAAGAACACTGTGGCTAAGGTGCCATGCTATATACAGATAGAGAAGAGGGGTGGGGAAGAGGTGGGGAGAAGGAAACAGGAGGAAAGGGACATTCTTGGAAAACACACAAGCAGTGCTTCGAACTGAGAGGGGTATGATTACCTGGTGTGCTGAAGTCAGCAGCAGTGTTTGGGTCCCCGGAACTGGAGTCAGCCACTTGGTGATCGACACTTGGAACCTATAGCAAGAAACACGCAGCGTTACCCTTGCTCAGGAGAACACTGACCCAGGCAACCTGCAGTAACACAGCTCCTCTGAGCCCTCAAATTCCTTTGATTCAGTCAACACAGATTCCAAATTATCAGGGCAAAGCTTTCCAGAAAGTTCCAAAGGGTGAAATAGGAATCTCCGTGTGCCATGATCTATGCTGAATTCATGAAGATGCATCTGTTGGGCTTGAAGTACGGGGGAGAGCATGCAGGTTCTGTGCAAACAGCACTCTATTTTATATAAGGGCGCTTGAGCATGTGTGGATTTTGGCATCTGGGGAGCATCCTGGAACAAATACCCTGGAGGAACAACTGGAGTTTATGAGGTGGGTATATGTGAGAATCGAGAATTCAAGTCATCACTGCGGAGACTGAAGCCCATTTCTCTGGCCTTCTGCACTCAGAGTACCTTCCAGGGCACTGGCATACACTGAGTCTATTCACCTTCCGCTAGGGCACGATATAGAATCAAGACAGGTTTGCTGGATAATTTTGTCCACCTGACACAGGCTAGAGTCATCTGAGAGGAGGGCACCTCCTTTGAGAAAACGCCTCTATAAGACTGGGCTGTAGGCAAGCCTATGTAGAGCATTTTCATAACTAATATATATCTATATCTATATATAAAATCTAGGATCACCAGCCCAGGGATGACACCACCCACAATGGGCTGGGCCCTCCCCCACTGATCACTAATGGAGAAAATACCTTACAGCTGGATCTCATGGAGGCATTTCCTCAACTGAGGCTCCTTCCTCTCTGATGACTCTAGCTTGTTTCAAAACCAGTCAGAACATGGAGTGGCTCCGATCTGGAGAGGCCTCAGGAAACAGGACACGGGGGGCTGAGCCCCCAGTCCTCCTGCTCTATCTTGGGCTTGGGCTGTGTGTGGTGCCGTTTCTTCTGCAACAGGCACAACTCTTCCAACTGTGCTTCAGGCATCTGGCATAGGCCCTGGGCAACGTGAGACATGGCACACCCTGTCCATATGCCACATTGCCACCCACCCCTTCGCCAGCTCAGGAAACAATATCTGACTTCTTGTGTTATTTCAGAATTTCTTTGGGGACACACTGGCAAGTAATGAACTCAAGAGGAGACTGGAGAAGGTGAGGCAAGCCCCTGCGGCTTGGTCCAATTCCAGCTCAGGTAATTACATTCCTGCCTTCCGTGTCGCCAGCCACTTCAATCAGAGAGCTGATATTCCTCGGCTCTCTCTGCAAACTATGATGGAGTTTAGGGCAGGTGACCCAGCTGTGGCACCAACACAAAGGGTATGAGCTGCTTCCTGTTGTGGCGGTGGGGGAGTGGGGTGCTGAGGAAAGCTGGAAATCAAGCTAAGGCCAGGGAGGAGAGCAGCCTCCATGTGGCCTTTCATCCCACTGATAGGCTTTGGGGCAACAGCGCACACGCTAGTCTCCTTCCTAAGCCCTCCAGGACTGCTGGGGAGGGAACTGAGGGAGAGAGAATTCCTGCCACCGTTGCATCTCCACACACCTTTCCCCCATGGTATCCACTACACACCCATAACCAATTGTGAAAATGTCTGCCAAGAATCCCCCACTAAATAACAAAAAGAAACTGCCTAAAGGGCTATTTCATTCCAGAAGTCTCTCCGATATCTAACCCCATCTGTACATATGTGTGTGTGTGTGCGCGCATGCACGTGTGTGTGCGTGTGTATAGTGTGTGTGTGTGTGTGTGTGTGTGTGTGTGTGTGTGTGTATGGAGGATGGGGAAGGAGAGAGAGGGAAAGAGAAAACTTAGAAACCTGCTGCTTGAGAAAGCAAGCTTTGGCAATAAAGAAATATAAATAAAACAAGAGAAATAGAATCCACAAAGGGACAAGGTCAAGAGGAAATTGGATTTGCTTCATATCCTGCAGGGCATCAGTCACTTTCCTCTGGCTCCCGTATTCAAGCACCAGGAAATGTAGTTTGGAAAAGAGATGGCTCCTGGGAGCGCATCTGTCACTTCTGAGTAGAGTGTTAGGGGTTTAATTTGAATCTGATGGCAGAGGCCACATCACTGCACAAAACTGTGGGGGAAATGGCCATTTGGTTCAGCAGCACTCCAGAGGCAGCAAAGGGGACGGACAACTGTGACATGAATCTAAACTGAGATCTGAGTTCAGCCACTAAGGCTCATAAACAGGGATCCTGGCAGGATGAAGAGTGTGAGGATTGCGAGAGACAAGCTTCCTACATAACTTGCCCTGGACACCCCAAGCCATGTGAGACTGTGGTGATTTTAATGAGAAATGTCTACCATAGTCTTGGGCATATGCCCAGTTGGTGGCACTGTTTGGGGAAGCTTAAGAGGTGTGGCTTTGCTGGAGGAAGTGTGTCACTGGGGCGGGCTTTGGAGAGTAAACACCATGCTACTTCTAGCTCTTTCTGTTGGTCCCTCTCTGTCTCTGTCTCTACTGCTGTCTATCTGCCTCTCTCTCTCTCTCTCTCTCTCTCTGATTTGTGCTTGCAGTTCAAGATGTGAGCTGTCAGCTTGCTACTTCAGCTGCCATTTCTGCCACCTCTCCACCACGATGGACTTCTATAAGCTGGCCTGGTCAGGATGCTTTATCAATGCAGCAGAGGAACAAACTAGGGAAGGGACTGAACCTGGGACTTGCTGGCTCTGAGCTGCTACTTGGACCAGTTGTCATAACTGAAGGATCAACTGGAATTTAGGTGGATGGGCTCTGTGGGGAATCCTGCATGGGAATTCTGCCCATTTCTGTGATGTGTTTCTCACTCCCGGATGAAGCCAACCATCTAGTACCACATTCATGAAAAGCTACTGTTTGGGGGCAATTATCAGCTGCCATGGAGAATGAGGGTTTTATATATTCAAGGCCATTTTCGAAATGCTCCACTTGCAAGCTTTTAAATGTAGAGGTCATTTCTTTTAAACGTACAACTTATAGGACCCACAGGTGGTGATACCATGCCTACCCATCTCCTTTCTCGTAACTTTCAGTATCATATCAGACTTCCTTTCCCAGCGGAACTGCTATCCAGTCAAGTATTTCTGGTCAGGCCAAACTAGACACTGAATTTATCAAAGGCACTTCCACGGTTTGGCATGCAAGGTCAGAAAACCTGTACCCAGTGCTACAGCAGACGCCCTGCCCCCCCCACCTCTGCAGGCTGCACTCCCCCCCCGCCCA
>PVIU01018476.1:0-38518 GCA_004026605.1 Ondatra zibethicus
TAATAATGTATTCCAGTAGAAGAGGACCAGTTTTCTCCATGGCTACTCCCATGGCCATAAGGTTCCAAAGTTGGTAAGTCTTATATTGCTATCTGGTACCCTCAAATGTCAGAAGAATACCTCTAATTAATGTTTGTTTTCAAAAAATGTTAAGGTCCATTTCTAAGAAGGGGATGACCCCCCAAATCTGTGA
Source organism: Ondatra zibethicus (assembly GCA_004026605.1). Classification (NCBI taxonomy): domain Eukaryota; kingdom Metazoa; phylum Chordata; class Mammalia; order Rodentia; family Cricetidae; genus Ondatra; species Ondatra zibethicus. The sequence continues at coordinate 194 of PVIU01018476.1, forward strand.
CTGGGAGAAAAGAGTACCAAAAAGTAGTTCAGGATTCAACGCCTAGTAAAAATTTCTAAAGGAATCATTTACTATCATCCCTAATTTCTGTGGTCTTTCATGGGCTACTAGTTCACCAACACTAACTTTTGGTTTTGTGCCATCTGGATACCACAAAAACATATTTATCCAGCTACAAATCAGCTAACAAAAGGTATCATATCATGACTCAAACATCTGGTTCCAAGGTCCTGATGTAGAAATGTTATAATAGAAAACATTGTGCAAGTGTAATGTTACTTTGAAGTTAATCCAATAAGGAAAACAAACAATAAAAAGTAAATAAAATTGTAGTCTGTATAAGAAAGCCATACTAACCATAGAAATGACAAGGTTCTAAAAGCAAAGCTTCACAGTTAATTTATTCTTTATAACATTTGGCTCAAATATGTTAATAAATTCACTTATATTTTGTACATTAACTTAATAAAGATAAAAATCCCTACAAGAACACATGAACACCTTGAGTGTCAAATATAATTTATATTCCTTTGTGAATTCTTATGTGTCAAATTTGCTTGTGTAAACACACACTAATACACACAGAGATAGATAGATAGATAGATGATAGATAGATAGATAGATAGATAGATAGATAGATAGATAGATAGATATCACTATTTTTGTTTTTCAAGATAGGGTTTCTCTGAGGAGTCCCTGGCTGTCCTGCATCCAGGTTGGCCTCAAACACAGAGATACACTTCCCTCTGCCTCCCAAGTGCTGGGGTTGAAGGCATATGTGACCACAACCCAGATAAAATGAAATATTTTAAGAAAAGATGTATTTTAGAGGGACACTGATAGAATGTCTTCTACCTTTACCCTTGTGTTCTTCTTAGGACAGTTTGTTTCATGTTATAGCATGCTTTGGGGTCTTACACTCAAAATTCATTGTAGTACCACCAAATCCCTGAAGTTTAAACTCTAAAAGCTAGAGGGGAATTGTAAGAAGTAAAGGTTATATTTTAACCCTGGACTGTGCTGAGGAAATCTCTTTTTTCACAGACCATATTAAAAATTTACTGAGATCTAACCAAAGGTTAAGATAAAAGAGCTGTAGAGATGGTTCAGTGGCTAAACAAGGGTACTGCCCTTGCTGAGGACCTAAGTTCAATTACTATCACCCATTTCAGATGACTCATAACTCCATGTCTCAAACTCTAAAAGATCTAACACCCTCTTCTCGCCTTATTGAGAACTAAACACATACACATAAATAAATATGAAAACTTTTTTGAAAAATACATAAAGATCTTTCAGGTAAGGAAGTGAGGGGGAAATTTCCTTCAGAAATTTAAATTTTTATTTACATTTAATTACTTTTGTTTATTTGTATATCTGAGTGTAAGTCGGTGGGTACATTGCATGTTGCATGAGTAGAAGTCAGAAGACAGATTGCAGGATCAGTTCTCTCCTTCCACAGAGGATCTAACTCTGATCCTCACAATTGGCCACAACTGCCTTTATCAGTTGAGTTATGTTGCCTGTGAAATAGTTGTATCCATCCTATGAGCACATTATAGTCATTCTATAGCAAGGAATCCACATGTATATGCTCACCATGTGCATGCTGCTAATATTTTGTTAAAAGTTCAAACATCATACATACCTTACAAAGGTAGCCTAGATAAGTCTGAAGTTCAAACCAACTTGACATAACTTTACAAGAAGGGTTTATTTGAATATAGTAGCACATGTCTTTGATCTTAGTACACATACATACACAAAGTAAATGAATAGTGAGCTTTGTTTTAATATGAAATTCTTCAATATATGGTGGTACATGCTTTTAAGCCCATCACTTCGAATGAAGAATTAGGCACATCTATATGAGTTCAAGCCCAGCCTGTTCTAAAATTTTAATTATATTAAATATATATGTATATATACATATATATTTGAGTGAATATCCATAACCTTGGAAGTGACCCTGGTTTTGTTGTGATGTGGGAGTCCCATCTGTGTGCTGTGATTACCATTAGTGAATAAAGAAACTGCCTTGGCCTGCAGATAGGGCAGAACTTAGGTAGGTGGGGAGGTATGAACTGAATGCTGGGAGAAAGAAGAGCGGAGTCAGGGAGACTCTATGGAGCCACTGCCAGAGTCAGACACGCTATAACTTTGCTGGTAGGCCACGACCTCAGGGTTATATATAGATTAATAAAAATGGGTTACATTGAGATGTAAGAGTTAACCAATAAGAAGCTAGAGCTAATGGGCCAAGCAGTGGTTTAATTAATACACTTTCTGTGTGGTTATTTTGGTTCTGGCCGGACAAACAAGTGACCCATTCTCCAACACTGTTGCTTTGTCCTTCCTTTTACCTTGCTATAGGATGAACAACAAGGGCAAAAGAAGACGTCCTCCCATCACACTGTTTTCTGCCGGTCGAACTCAGCCCATCAGGCTTTGCTGCAAGTATATAAACAATCTGTTGGCCATGTTTCTCAGATTTCTAAAACCATTTCACTGGAAACATGCCAAAGGTATAAGAATTAGATGAATTGGATGGCATATATGAAATCTTCATAAGACCTTCCACACTTGAGAGCACACAAAGATCCCGAGAAAGGCAAATAGACTCCAAAACCACATCACAAAATCACAGAATTAGAAATGTCTTATTCTCTTTCTCTTCCAGTACATGATGGAAATTCTTTTAAATGTTTCTTTTTTTTCTTGAAAATTCCACACATGGGGAGTGGGCAGCAGGTCAGTGCAGCAGCCCTGCAGCTATGCCATCTCAATTGTCACAGTAGTAAGAGGTGTTTTTGCTCCTCCCACAGACAATTGCCAGCAGCTGGCCCTCACTGTACCAGGAGGAGCAACCATCTGAACCTTGGAACCACTGGCACCAGGAAGATTGATCACCAGAAACACTGCCACAGCTACAACAATCAGAAGAAAAATGGGCAAGATAAGTACATACTCAACACCACAAAGAGCAACACAACACCAACAACAGCAAGAATCGAACTCCCCAATGTAAAAGAAGCAGAAGAAAATGACCTAAAAATAATTTTAGGACAATGTTTGAGGCCCCTAAAGAGAAAATGAAAAATTTCCTTAAAGAAATGAAGGAAAAAAGCAAAAATTTGGAAGAAATCAACAAATCCCTTAAAGAAAACCAAGAAAAAGAAATTAAACACATGAAAGAAACTACTCAAGACTTGAAAACTGAAATAGAGACAATAAGGTAAACACAAAGTGGGGGAATTATAGAAATGGAAATTATGAGAAAATGATCAGTAACCACAAATGCAAGCATAAACAGCAAAATACAAGAGACAGAAGACAGAATCTCAAGCATGAAGATACAATAGAGAAAATAGATTTATAAGTCAAAGAAAACATTATATCTAACAAAAGCTTAACACATAATAGCCAAGACATATGGGATACCATGAAAAGGCCAAACCTAAGAACAATGAGGATAGAAGAAGTTCAAATCAAAAGTACAGAAAATATATTCAACAAAATCATAGAAGAAAACTTTGCCAACCTAATGAAAGATATGCATTTGAAAATACAAGAGGCTTACATAACACCAAATAGACTGAATCAAAAAAATCCCCTTGCCACATAATAATCAAAACACTAAACATACAGAATGAAGAAAGAACATTAAGAGTTTCAAAGAAAAAAGGTCAAGTAGCATATAAAGGCAGACCTATCAGAATTATACACAAATTCTCAATGGAAACAATGAAAGCCAGAAGATCAAGTGCTATGCAGACTTTAAGAGACCACGGATACCAACCCATACTACTGTACCCAGCAAAACTTTCAATCACCATAGACAAAAATATGTAGTCCATGACAGACACGGATTGAATCAATACCTAGCCACAAATCCAGCCTTACACAAAGTACTAGAAGGAAAACTCAAACCCAAGGAAATTGGATACATCCACAAAAACAGAGACAATAGATGATCTCACAGCATCAAATCCAAAAGAAGGAGAAAACACACACAATAACATCAGCAACAACAAAAACAAAAATAACGGGAACTAGCAATCACTGGGCATTAATATTCGTTAATATATATGGACTCAAATCACCTATAAAAACACACAGAATAACAAATTGGATAAGAAAACAGAATCTATACTTCTGCTGCATACAAGAAACACACCTCAACCTCAAAGACAGACATTGCCTCAGAGTAAAGGGTTGGGAAAATATTTTCAATCAAATGGACTGTAGAAACAAGCTGGTTTAGCTATCCTAATAACTAACAAAATAGACTTCAAACTAAAATCAATCAAAAGAGACAAAAAGGGCTTTTGATATTAGTCATAGGAAAAATCCATCAAGAGGCAATCTCAATAATGAAAATCTATGCCCCAAATACAAGTGCACCCTGATGTGTAAATGAAACACTACTAAAGCTGCTGAAAACCCCACTTTCACCACTGGACAGGTCTGCCAGACAGAAACTTAACAGAGAAATAAGGGAGCTAACAGATGTTATGACTTAAATGGACTTAACAGACATCTATAGAACATTTCATCCAAATATAAAACAATATACCTTCTTCTCAGCACCACATGGAACCTTCTCAAAAATGTACCACACACTAGGTAACAAAGAAAACCTCAACAGACACAAAAAGAAGAAATAACTCCACGTATCTAATTGGATCACCATGGCTTAAAATTAGAATTCAACAGCAACACTAATTTAAGAAAGGCCACAAACTCACAGAAATCAAACAATGCTCACCTGAATCATCGATGGGTCAAGGAAGAAATTAAAGGCTTTTTAAAATTCAGTGAAAATAATTAAAACACATACCCAAATTTCTGGGATACAATGAAAGCAGGGTTAAGAAGAAAATTCATAATGCCAAATGCCTATGTAAAGAAGCCAGAAAAAATCCCATACCAGTGAGTTAAAAGAACACCTGAAAACTCTAGAACAAAAAGAAGGAAGCTCACCCAGCATGACTAGATGGCAGAAAATCATCAAATTGAGAGCTGATATCAACAAAACTGAAACAAAGAAAACAATATAAAGAATCAAATAGTTGGTTCTTTACGAAAATCAACAAAATATAAAAACCTTTATGCAAACAAAATAAAAAGACAGCAAGAGAATATCCAAATTACCAAAATAGGAAATGGAAAAGGGGACATAATAACAGACATGGAGGAAATCTAGAGAATCATTAGGTCATATTTTGAAAACTTGTACTCCAAAAAATTGAAAAACTTAAATAAAATGGACAACTTTATAGATAAATATCACTTACCAAAATAAAATCAAGACCAGATAAGCAAATTAAAAAGGCCAATAACTGCTAAAGAAATAGAAACAGTCATCGAAAGTCTCCCAACCAAAAAAAGTCCAGGACTAGCTGGTTTCAGCTCAGAATTCTACAAGATTTTCAAGAAAAACTAATACCAATACTCTTCAAATTGTATCACAAAATAGAAACAGAAGAAACATTGCCAAACCACACAAAGACATTACTAAGAAAGAGAATTACAGACCAATCTCACTCATGAACATTGATACAAAAATACTCAATAAAATACTGGCAAACAGTATCCAAAAACAATCAGAACAATAATACACCATGATCAAGTCGGCTTCATGCCAGAGATGCAGGGCTGACTCAACATATGAAAAACTGTCTATGTAATCCACCGTATAAACAAACTGAAAAAATATATAATCATCTCATTAGATGCTGAAAATGCCTTTGACAAAATACAGCATCCCTTTATGATAAATATCTTGGAGAGAGAAGGGATACAAGAAGTATGGCTAAACATAATAAAGGCAATATAGAGCAAGCCAATAGCCAACATCAAACAAAATGGAGAGAAACTCAAAGCAATCCCATTGGAATTAGGAACAAGACAAGGTTGTCCACTCTTTCCATATTTATTCAAATAGTACTTGATGTTCCAGCCAGAGAGATAAGACAACAAAAGGAGATCAAATGAATACAAATCAGAAAAGAAGAAGCCATCACTATTTGAAGATGATACAATAGTGTACATATAAGTGACTCCAAAATTCTACCAAGGAACATCTACAAGTCATAAACACATTCAGTAATGTAGCAGGATACAAGATTAGCTCAAATAAATCAGTAGCTTTCCTATATACAGATGATAAATGTCCTTAGAAAGAAATCAGAGTAATATCACCATTCACAATAGCCACAAATAGCATGAAATATCTTGGAATAACTCTAACCAAGCAAGTGGAAGACTTGTATTACAGGAACTTTAAATGTTTGAAGAAAGAAATTGAAGAAGACACCAGAAAATTGAAAGATCTCCCATGAGCTTGTGTAGGCAGAATTAACATAGTAAAAATGGCAATCTTACCAAAAGCAATCTACAGATTCAATGCAATGCCCAGCAAAATTCTTCACAGACCTCAAAAGAACAGTACTCAACTTCATATAGAAAATCAAAAAATCCAGGATATCCAAAACAATCCTGTATAATAAAGGAACTTCTGGAGACATCACAATCCCTGACTTCAAACTCTACTACAGAGCTACAGTACTGAAGACAGCCTGGTATTGGCATAAAAATAGACAGGAGGACCAATGGAACCAAATCAAATATTCAGATATTAATCCACACACCTATGAACACCTGATTTTTAACAAAGAAGCAAAAACCACAAAATGGAAAAAAGAAAGCATACTCAACAAATGGTGCTGGAATAGCTGAATATCATTATGTTGAAGAATGAAAATAGATCCATATCTATCACCATGCATAACACTCAAGTCCAAATGGTTCAAAGACCTCAACATAAAACCAACCACACTGAACCTCATAGAAGAGAAAGTGGAATGTATACATGAACACATTGGTACAGAAGACTATTTCCTAAATATAATGCCAGTAGCACAGACACTGATAGAAACAATTAACAAATGGGACCTTCAGAAACTGAGAAGCTTCTGTAAGGCAAAAGACATAGTCAACAAGACAAAACAGCAGTCTACAGAATGGGAAATGATCTTCAGCAACTCCACATTGGACAGAGGGGGCTGATCTCCAAAATATACAAAGAACACAAATAATTGGTCATCAAAAGAACAAATAATCCAATAAAAATGGAGTACAGACCTAAACAGAGAACTCTCAGCAGAGGAATCTAAAATGGCTGAAAGACACTTAAGGAAATGTTAAACATCCATAGTCATCAGAGAAATGCAAATCAAAACAACTCTGAGATTCCAACTTACACCTGTAAGAATGGCCAAGATCAAAAACACTGATAACAACTTATGCCTGAGAGGAAGTGGGGTAAAGGAAACACTCCTCCATTGCTGGTGGGAGTGAAAACTGGTATAGCCCCTTTGGACACCAGTATGGCAATTTCTCGGAAAATTAGGAAACAACCTACCTCAAGACTTAGCAATAACACTTTTGGGTATATACACAAAGGATGCTCAATCACACCACAAGGACATGTGCTCAACAATCTAAATGACCCTCAACCAAAGAATGAATAAAGAAAATGTGGTTCCAATCCTTTGTTATCAAGTAACGTCTGTCTTTGAGGTCAAGGTGTGCTAATTGTTTGCAGCAGGATAGATCTTGTTTTTGTATACATCCTCTTAGACTGTGTCTTTTATAGTCAAATTTAATAAGTTGATATAAGAAATATAAATAATCAGTGATTGTTAATTATTGCTAATTTTGGTAGTACTATTTGTTTCACATCTTTTTGATTTGCTGGTGTCAGGATATCTGTTGCCTGTGTTTTTGTGGATGTAGCTAGTTTCCTTGGGTTGTGGATTTCCTTCTAGTACTTTCTGTAAGGCTGGCATTGTGTGTTTTTGTGGATGTAGCTAGTTGCCTTGGGTTGTGGATTTCCTTCTAGTACTTTCTGTAAGGCTGGCATTGTGGGCAGATAATGTTTAAATCTGGTTTTGTAGTGAAATATCTTGTTTTCATCGTCGATGTTGATTGAAATCTTTGCTGAGTATCATAGTCTGGGCTTGTATCTTTGGTCTCTAATTGTCTGAAGCACATCTGTCAGCACCTTCTTGCTTTCAGGGATTACATTGAGGAGTTAGGTATAATTCTGATAGGTCTGCTTTTTATGTTACCTGACCTTTTTCCTTGAATGCTCTTAATATTCTTTCTTTATTCTATATGTTTAGTGTTTTGCTTATTATGTGGCAAGGAGACTTTTTTGGTACAGTCTATCTAGTGTTCTGTAAGCTTCTTGTAACTTCATAGGCATATCCTTCTTTAGGTTGGCAGAGTTTTTGTCTATGATTTTGTTGAATACAATTTTTGTGCCTTTGAGTTGAAGTCCTCCTTCTATCCCTGTTATTCTTAGTATTGGTCATGACAGGGTATCCCAGATTTTCTGGATGTTTTGTTTTAAGAATTTGTTGTATCAAACATTTTCTGGTTGATGAATCTATTTTCTCTATTGTATCTTCAATGCTGAGAGTCTCTCTTCCATCTCTTATTTTCTATTGGTTATGCTTGAATCTGTATTTCCTGTTCATGTACCCAGATTTTCTATTTCCATAATTCCCTTGGTTTGTGTTTTCTTTATTGCCTCTATTTCAGTTTTCAAGTCTTAGACTGAACTTTTTGCATCACCTGTTTTGATGTAGGAGGGTCTTCTGTATTTGTGTGTTGCTTTCATTGGTTGAATAAAGAGACTGCCTTCGCATTTTGATAGGGTAGCCCTTAGGTGGGTGGAGGAGAAAGAACGGAATTCTGGGATAGAAAAGGAAGAATCAGGGAGAGTCGCAGGCCATGAAGTCTGCCAGGTCAGACACGCTGAATCTTTCCTGGTAAGCCACGACTCATGGTGACACACAGATTATTAGAAATGGGTTAAACAAATATGTGAGAGTTAGTGAATAAGAGGCTAGAGCTAATGGGCCAGGCAGTATTTAAATGAATACAGTTTCTGTGTAATTATTTCTGCGGCCGGGACCCAGGTGGAAGGACGCAGCCCACGCACCTCATACTACACTGTTTGACTGTTTTTTCTTGGGTTTCTTTAGGAGATTTGTTGATTTCCTTCAATTTTTGTCTTTCTTTTACTCCATTTCTTTAAGGTAATTTTTTGTTTCTTTTTTAAGGGTCTCTATCATCTTCATAGTGTTATATTTCAGGTTCTTATGTTCTGCTTATTCTGGGTAAAGATGTTCAGGTCTTCCTGTTATATGACCACTGGGTTCTGGTGTTATCATGTTGCTTTTTAGGTTGTTGGATGAATTCTTGCTTTGGCACCTATCCATCTCTTCCTCCAACTGACATGCGCAGTGTCTTTGCCTCTTGGCCTAATCCTTTCAGATAGCATCTTTGTCTCAGGGATCTTCTTTTGTACTGATTGTTGCAGTTGCTGTCTGTGTCTTAGGGAACCACTCTTGGTACACTCTGTGCAGTCACTGTCTGTCAGTCAAAGAGCCAATGAGTTCTCTGGGGATGGGTGGGTGTGGTAGAGGAGTTGGACATTAGGTTGAAGTATCTGATCGATGGTGGAGGTGTTGGAGAAGCCTGCGTGCAGGTGACTTGCCTACTGGGCAACCAGCAAAGCTAAAGCAGGTTGGAGAGTGTCCGGGGTTTGTGCCCAGGCCTAGAGCCTAGATCACTCACCTCTTGGTCTGCTCTGCACTTTCAGTCTGTGCATCAGAGATCCTCTGAGGTCACAGGGAATAGCCCTTTGTTTATTTTTGAATAAGGGTTTCTTAATTCAGTCACAATGTTCAAATTTCACTATATTGATCAGGTTAGACTCAAGATTCTGAGTGCTAGCATTAAATTATGGATTAACCAGGACTCTGATAAAGGTGATTTGGAGTTAGAGAAGGGTACCTCACCCTAAATTCACAGCATCTAAGACCACTCTCCTCTCTCTGGTGCCAGTTGTCCCCTCAAAGGAATAAAATGATGCCTGGGTAGGCAAAACTAAGGTGTCCCACACCACTGTAGCCATTTACATAGGACACTGTTTAGCTAATCCCCCCAGATATTAGAAGAATATGCAATCTGAACTAGAAACTTACTGGTAGTTGAAACTCTACACCAAGGCCTGGTCTTACATGTCTATTCCATTCAGAACACTCACATCTTCCCCAACATTTATCCCTCATATCTAGCAAACCTTCCTACCTCATAACCCTAATCAGTCTACAAATCCATCCAATGGATGTCTGGCACATTTACTACATGTTTCTTCCATTGATAGAAACAGAAACCACTGATTAGTTGTGAGCATAAAAACTAACAGGGCCATGGCAACTTCCCTATTTGGAAAGCAGCCCATAAGAAATTGAAGATTTACAATTGGTGACCATCTCATCATTTCAAAAACTGGATGTCTACACAGCATGCATCCTATGGGTCACGCTCATCCTTTCATATTACTGTGCACTCTTTTTTATCCTTTATTTCTTCTGTTTAATTGAGACTGGGTCTCTCTACAGACTTGTGGCTGCCATGGACTCACTATACTGACTAAGCTAAACTCAAACTCAGATAGATCCTCCTGCTTATGTGTCCTGTCAGATGGGATTAAAAGTTTAGGTCACCCTGCTCAGCTTAATCAACCCTTTGAGATAGCCAAGGGCCTTCACAGTCTTCCACCTTTTTAATAGTGTGGAGGATGCAATCTGTGCCCTTGGCATTGTCGGTGCCAACTAAGTCCAGAAAAAGAGTGTCAGAGAACTCCGGTGAAGGTATGGAGCCACAGGACATGGATGCTGGGAACTGAAGTGAGTCCAAAGTACATGTTCATTACTTCTAAGTGATCTCAAGTGTCCAGGATTTTAGTTGTCTTGATGTTGTGGTATATTAAAAAGTGGTAAAAGAGACATGTTGATTAAAATCACTTTATAGATTTAGAGATAAGGTATGAGTAACACAATAGATTAATACAACTCATTAATTCAGGGGAGAAGCTCATTGGCCAGGTATATTAGCTCATACCTGGAATCTCATAACTCTTGGGGCAGAAAGGTGATAGGCACTTATGTATAGACCAGACTGAATTACATAAAGAAATGCTCTCTCACAATATCTGCATGTTTTTTATTTATTGTGAATACATAGTACACAGTTAACTCCAAAAGAAACAAAAACAAAGAATAATGCCAATGAAAAATTTCTACTCCTGTGTCCAAACTCTAAGCTACAAATTGTAGTCACAGACTTGTGAGGACAATGAGAAGTGTTTAAAGAAGTTAGATTGTGATATTTGGTCTAGAAAGGCACCCAATTCACAGAGATGTTCAATAAAGAACTGATCCCAGATGTTATTGGTGCCTTGATCATTTTCTGTGCCTGGAACAGTGTTGGCTGATGGGGTCTCCCTTACACTTCAAGCAACATTGGTGGTTGCCTCTGGAATTGATATTGAAGATATGCCAGAAAATGGAGAACAGACTGGGGCTGGGGCTGGCGCTGGGAGTGCGGATGATGCACAACTGGTGGAATGACACGGGATTCCTGCTGCTGGGTATTGGCCAGCTTGTGCACACTTCAGGACATCAAAAAAGAGACACTCGTTGGTCTGATCAATGGAGAAGCTGGAATCCGGTTCTGGGAAAATACTTGGACTGAGTGTACAAGGAGACCTGATGTGGGATGGGCTCTCCCACTTGGAGAAAACTAATTATGAGTCTGTAGAAATAATGGAGAGGCTGATTTGAGGAGGAGAACTGACACCAGACTATATCTGAGACAAGGAAACCTCACAAGCTGAGTCCAGGAGAAGGACAAAGCCTTTGGGGCTTGCAATGCAGCATGGGAATCTTGGCATCCCTTCCATGGTAGTTCTCTAACTTTCTCCCTTTGCTGCCTCTGCTCTCTAGACCTCTTAGGTTTGTACAAGATCTCCTCACAGATCTGATCAATTTTGGAGAAAATGGATTCCTGGTGTAGGGAATTGTGCATGTGACTAAGTTGAGGAGGAGAGCTTGGAAGTAATGGTCTCTGACACATGGAAAAGATGGATACCAAGTGAGGGGCAATATTCGAAGAGCTGTGTGAAAGGACACTTAAATCCCACACTAGCTCAGAATTGAGAAATAGATGGTTATTTAGTTAGGGGTAAACTCACAAATCAGAATCCTCTGCTTCAACGGAGTACAGAAACCGAATCCAGCAACCGGAAAGAGCAGCTGGAAAAGAGGCCGGACTCAAGCTCTACATTAGCATATATAGTATAAGAGGCCACGCCCCAGTGGGCAGGAAACCACTGGCCTGAAGACTTCCTACAGCAGAACTGAGTACAGGAGTGCTGGCACGTGATGGTCTCTCGAACATAGAATCTGAGCTGGCTGACCCAGCAGAAGGGATACAATCTTTGGGATGTCCAGTCCTAATATGTGAATTTTGGTCTTGCTTCCCAGGTAGTCCTTACACTTCTGCCTCTGCTACCTCTCCCTAGCTGTGCTCTTCCTGAAACATTTCTCCTCAAATGTATGATCCATGATGGAGAAGTTGGGTTCATGGTCTGAGAAGTTACTTGAGGGGCTAAGGTGGGGAGTAGAGCTGATTATGCAAGGGCTCTAACACTGGGAAGCTGTACTGCCAGCTGTAATAAGAGGAACACGGCCTGTGTGGGAGGCAGATCTGTCATGAGAAATACAGCCAGGATACCCAGGTAGCTCTTGGGCCTTTTTGCAACTCTTTCTAGCTCATCTATTCTTGAACCAGATCTGTAGAGACAAAATTAAGGGGAGATCAGGACAGGACAAGTGCCCCATTGAGGTCCTTAATCTGAAAATGCTGTATGAGAAGCCTGGACCTTGGTCTCTACCCAGCACCTATCATATATCTCTAAGGTTCGTAGACCCAAGAAGGAACACACAATGAGCTGGACCTGAAACACACAGACTGAAGGAGCTTCAACGAGAAGCTGGGAGTTCACAAGGGAGCCCTACTATCTGGGCCACTAAGAAATTGGGGGTAGCATTATCCCTTTGTGTTGTACAAGGATTCTATACTAAGGGACATTATAATGCAACCTTGAATACATCACTGTCACCTTCTACAACCTGGTACTGGGCCAAGGAGCCACAATAATGGAGGACACTAGAAGTACAGGAGTTAGGAAAGTGTACAGGTGTGTTCTGAGGGAGAGGCTATCTGACTAGAAGGAAGGCGGACATGAGAGTGGACCTACCTTGATATGGGACTCCTTCAAGCCAAATCTTTGAGCAAGTGTCAAGCATTGCTCCTGGTTCAGGTGCATGCACTTATTGAAATGTCTGGTATACTTAGTGAAACACTGTGTCAAAATAAAAAAGAATAAATGTAGAGGAGGACATAGGAAGTGGAATTTCAGGTAAAGGAGGTCACCACAAAGCCTGGGCCCCTCTGTTCCATCCCTGCAATCAACAAATTGGAAGCAACAAAAACAAACTACCAAGCCTCAAGGTAGTAGCACATGAGTTTAATCCCGGCACTCAGGAAACAGAGTCAGGCGTCTCTGAGTTTGAGGCCAGCCTGGACTACAAACAGAGTTCCAGGTTAGCTAGTGCTGTTACACCGAGAAAGACTACTTCAAAAAAAATAAGTAAATAAATTAAGTAACACTAACAGAAATTCTGGTAAGAGCAAATTTTTAGAAATGATTGATGAAAATATTTTATACTCTTATTTTACTAACATAATACTTTAATTTTTAATTACATTTCTGGGAATATGTTTGCCTTGTGTGGATGGGTGCCTGAAATCTAGAAAAGGGATTCCAGAACTCCAGCAGTTACAGGCATTTAAGGGGTTCAGGACCATGGTGCCAGAAAAAAAAATATTCCTAACTTCAAAATCAACAAACAATCTTCTCTTTTGTTGTGTTCATATGTGTTTTGCCTGCACATGTGTAGGTACAACCTTGGCATGTCCATGGTCCAAGATGATTGTGAGGACCTGGTAGAAGCTGATAACTGAACCAGGCTTTCCTGGTAAAAACAACAATGGTTCTGACTCTACTCTCCTGACCACATAATGCAAACCTCAGTTGCTGGACACCTCTAGTCCCAGAATTTTTTAAACTTTTCATGTTTTGCAATCGAGGGTAGCAATGTAAATGATATTAAATTTTAGTGAAAATCACTTAATATAAAGAAAAATGAAAATATATGGTATCTTTACAACACATTAGTTCCAAGAGAAGTTCATAGTAACCCAGACAATTAGCACAAACCTGGAATCCTAACACTTAGGAGGTAGGAGGAGTAAGGATAGAATCTGGGGGCCAGCTTAGGCTACTTATGGAAACATGGGTTCAGTACAGAGATATATTTATATAATTATTTTATAGATAACAAAACCTGAGTTGATTAAACAGGGGAAAGAAAAATCCCTGAGGAAATTCTAAATCCTGTCAAATTCTCTGTCAGCAGCTAGTATCCTAGTATTCAGGGAACAAAACAATTGAGTTCAGAAAACTGATCAGTCATTCTTCGATAGATTTGGAACTGGTATCAAAAAAGCAAACTAATCTGTGTGTGGTCACAGCTTTATCCTGTTATCCTTACACTTTGTATGGGAGGGGAGGAGTATCTGGAGCTCCAGGACAGCCCCTCCCATTTAAAAAAAATAAAACCATATCCAGGGCACAATTATGTCCTCAAGTGAAAAGTCTAAACACTAGCAAATTAATGACTCTATCTACAAACCAACTCAAGGATGTGATCTTAAATCAGTACTAAAGACAGGACACCCAGTATCCCAGTCCCACATTTAGAACTGGCCTGGTGCTATAGGAACTCCTCAAGCCAGTAGCCTTTAAGATACCAGTCCAGTTGTGTGTGGCTTTTTATACTATAAACACCGACATAAAGTACATGTTCACTCTCTCTTCTGGCTGCTGGATTTGGTTCCTACCCCCATTCATGTAGAGGACTGTGATCTGTGAGTCTAACCCTAAATAAATAACTCTTTATTACACTCAATTCTGAGTTAGTGTGGGATTATTTTGTAACTTCCATCATTATCTGGTGCCCAACATAAGTCAGAACTCCACACCTACCAGGTGGACTGGCCTAAAAGGCTCAAAACTTCTGCAGCCCAGATGGTCCCCCCACCCCTGCCCACGTGGCTTGATTTCACCTACTAAGCAGTTTTTTTTTTTTAATCCCCACCACAGTGGAACTAAGCACAGCAACTTTAAAATTTCCCAGGCTTGCACAGCTCCCCACCACCACTGCTTTCCCTGTTGCATGGCAATTTGTGCAGCATTTGCACAGCTTTAGGTTTGTGTTCCCTGCTCATAAGCTCTGGCATTCTTGATTCAAAAATCTCTCCCTGTATACAGAATTGATTTAATTGCTCTTAGCAAAGAGCAAAGCATATTTGTCAGTATTTAACAAGGTACCAACGTGAGGAACCAAAGTGGCACAGGACTGTTCGAGCTGAAGGCAATCATGTCTCACTGCCACAGGTCTGCAAACGTGACACCTGCTGGCCACTAAAGATTATTAAACCTAAAATAATTTACTGAAATCTCATAACAAAGGTAACTATTTGATTAATAAATAAATCAATAAACTTTAAAGGTATATAATTGCAGACAATATTAATTCAAGAATTTATTTTTTTATTTTTTTTCTTATATTCTTTTATTTTTCATTCAAAAAAATTTACCCTTCCTCCACTTCTCCCAGTCCTCTCCTGCTCCCCCACTAACCCTCCTCCCTCCCCCTGCTTCCTTAAGAGGGGGCAGGGAACCCTGCCCTGTGGGAAGCCTAAGGCCCTCCCCCTTCCATCCCTGCCTAGGAAGGTGTGAATCCATATAGACTAGATTCCCAAAAAGCTAATATATGCAGAAGAGATAGGTCCCAGTGCCGTTATCATTGGCTTCTCAGTCAGCCCCCATTGACAGCCACATTCAGAGATTCCGGTTTGATCATATGCTCATTCAGTCCTGGTCCAGCTGGATTTGGTGAGCTCCCATTAGAACAGGCACACTGTCACAGTTGGTGGACCAGCTTCTCCTGGTCCCAATTTCCTTGCTCACCTTCTCCCACCTTCTGCTCTTCGACTGGACCCTGGGAGCTCAGTCCATTGCTCTGATGTGAATGTGGTCTCTGTCACTATCTCTCACTCCCCCAAGCTCTCCCCAGTCCATCCCTTCTCCCTTCTTCCTCCCTCTCTCCCTTTCACCCCCCCAACACCTACCTACACGCCTATCCCCATTCTCCTGCCTCCGCCTTTTGCCCGGCGGCCTTGTTTCCTTCCAATTTCCAGGAAGATCTATATATGTTTTTCTTTGGGTTCACCTTCTTATTTTGCTTCTCTAGGCTTGGGAGCTTTAAGCTTAATGTTCTTTGTTTATGGCTAGAGTCCACTAATGAGTGAGGACATACCATGATCATCTTTTTAGGTTTGGGATATCTCACTAAGGATAGTGTTTTCTATTTCCATTCATTTAAATGCAAATTAAGGATGTCATTGCTTTTTACCGTTGAGTAGTATTCTAATGTGTATATATTCCACACTTTCTTGATCCATTCTTCCATTGAGGGGCACCTAGGTTGTTTCCAGGTTCTGGCTATTACGAATAATGCTGCTATGAACATAGTTGCACAAATGCTTTTGTAGTATGATTGGGCATCTCTTGGGTATATTCCCAAGAGTAGAATTGCTGGATCCTGAGGTAGGTTGATTCCCAATTTCCTGAGAAACCGCCACACTGATTTCCAAAGAGGTTGTGCAAGTTTGCATTCCCACCAGCAATGGATGAGTTTTCCTCTTACTCCACATCTTCTCCAGCATAGGCTATCATTAGTGGTTTTGATTTTAGCCATTCTGACAGGTGTAAGATGGTATCTCAGAGTTGTTTTAATTTACATTTCCCTGATTGGTAAGGAAGTTGAACATGTCCTTAAGTATCTTTTGGCGATTTGAACTTCTTCTGTTGAGAATTCTCTATTCAGATCATTACCCCATTTTTTAATTGGGTAATTTAGCATTTTAATGTCTAGTTTCTTGAGTTCTTTGTATATTTTGGAGATCAGACCTTTTTCCGATGTGGGGTTAGAGAAGATCTTCTCCCATTCAGTAGGATGCCTTTTTGTCTTAATGACAGTGTCCTTTGCTTTACAGAAGCTTCTCAGTTTCATGAGGTCCCATTTATTCATTGTTGCTCTTCTTGTCTGTGCCACTGGGGTTTTACATAGGAAGTGGTTTCCTGTGCCCATGTATTGCAGGCTACTTACCACTTTCTCTTCTATCAGGTTAAGTGTGGTTGGATTAATATTGAGGTCTTTAATCCATTTGGATTTGAGTTTTGTGCATGGAGATAGATAAGGATTTATTTTCATTCTCCTACAGGTTGACATCCAGTTATGCCAGCACCATTTGTTAAAGATGCTTTCATTCTTCCATTGTATACTTTTAGCTTCTTTGTCAAATATGAGCTGTTCAAAGGTTTGTGGATTAATATCCAGGTCTTCAATTCAATTCCATCGGTCAACATCTCTGTTTTTATGCCAATACCAAGCTGTTTTCATTACTGTAACTCTGTAATAGAGTTTGAAGTCAGGGATGGTAATGCCTCCTGAAGTTCCTTTATTTTATAGGATTGTTTTGGCTATCCTGGGCTTTTTGTTTTTCCATATGAACTTAGTTATTGTTCTCTAAAGTTCTGTGAAGAACTTTGTTGGGATTTTGATGGAGATTGCATTGAATCTATAGATTGCCTTTGGTAGAATTGCCATTTTTACTATATTGATCCTACCAATCCAGGAGCATTGGAGAGCCTTCCATTTTCTGGTATCCCCTTCAATTTCTTTCTTCAAAGTCTTAAAGTTCTTGTAAAATAGATCTTTAACTTCCTTGGTTAGTGTTACGCCAAGATACTTTATGCTATTTGTGGCTACCGTGAAAGGTGATGTTTCTCTGATTTCCCTCTCTGTTTCTTTATCCTTTGTGTATAGGAGGGCTACTGATTTTTTTGAGTTGATTTTGTATCCTGCCACATCACTGAAGGTATTTATCAGCTGTAGAAGTTCTTTAGTAGAGTTTTTGGGGTCACTTAGGTACACTATCATATCATCTGCAAATATCGAAAGTTTGACTTCTTCCATTCCATTTCGAATCCCCAAGATCTCCTTATTCTGTCTTATAGCTATTGCTAGAACTTCAAGCACTATATTAAAGAGACATTGGGAGAGTGGACAGCCCTGTCTTGTTCCTGATTTTAGTGGAATCGCTTTGAGTTTCTCTCCATTTAATTTGATGGTAGCTGTTGGCTTGCTATATATTGCTTTTATTATATTTAGATATGAACCTTGTATCCCTAATCTCTCCAAGACCTTTATCATAAAGGGGTGTTGAATTTTGTCAAATGCTTTTTCAGCATCTAATGAAATGATCATATGGTTTTTTTCTTTCAGTTTATTTATATGATGGATAACATTGACAGATTTCCGTATGTTGAACCAGCCTTGCATCTCTGGGACGAAGCCTACTTGATCATAATGGATGATTTTTTTGATGTCTTCTTGGATTCTGTTTGCCAGTATTTTATTGAGAATTTTTGCATCAATGTTCATGAGTGAGATTGGTCTGTAATTCTCTTTCTTGGTTGCATCTTTGTTTGGTTTTGGTATGAGGGTAACTGTAGCTTCATAAAAAGAGTTTGGCAATGACCCTTCTGTTTCTATTATGTGAAACACCTTAAGGAGTATAGGTATTAGCTCTTCTTGGAAGTTTTGGTAGAATTCTGCATTAACACCATCTGGTCCTGGCCTTTTTTTGTTGGGAGATTTTTGACGACAGCTTCTATTTCCTCGCAACTTATAGGCCTATTTAAATTGTTCACCTGGTCTTCATTTAATTTCGGTATATGGTATTTTCTAAAAAACTGTCCATTTCTTGTAAATTTTCCAATTTTGTGGCATAGAGGCTTTTGTAGTAAGACCTAATGATTCTCTGAATTTCCTCAGTGTCTGTTGTTATGTCCCCCTTTTCATTCCTGCTCTTGTTAATATGAGTGTTCTCGCTCTGCCTTTTGATTAATTTGGATAGGGGTTTGTCAATCATATTGATTTTTTCCAGGAACCAGCTCTTTGTTTCATTGATTCTTTGGATTGTTTTCTGTGTCTCTATTTTGTTGATTTCAGCCCTCAGTTTGATTATTTCCAGTCTTCTACTTCTACTGGGTGAGTCTGCTTCTTTTTTTCCAGAGTTTTAGGTGTGCTGTTAAGTCACTAATATTTGCTTTCTCCGTTTTCTTTATGTGGTCACGTGATATGAACTTACCTCTTAGCACTGCTTTCATAGTGTCCCATAGGTTGGGATATATTGTGTCTTTATTTTCATTGAATTCAAAGAAGACTTAAATTTTTTCTTTATTTCTTCCTTGACCCAGGAGTGGTTCAGTAGTTGACTGTTCAGTTTCCATGAGTTTGTAGGCTTTCTGGGGGTGGAATTGTTGTTAAATTCTAACTTTATTCCATGATTATCCAATAAGACACAGGTGGTTACTCCAATTTTTTTGTATCTGTAGATGTTTTCTTTGTTACTGAGTATGTGATCAATTTTTGAAAAGGTTCCATGAGATGCTGAGAAGAAGGTATATTCTTTCCTGTTTGGGTGGAATGTTCTATAGATGTCTATTAAGTCCATTTGATTCATTACAT
This sequence comes from Ondatra zibethicus, assembly GCA_004026605.1. NCBI lineage: Eukaryota > Metazoa > Chordata > Mammalia > Rodentia > Cricetidae > Ondatra > Ondatra zibethicus. The sequence goes on from PVIU01018476.1 coordinate 19,843, forward strand.
CTGTTAGTTCTCTTATTTCTCTGTTAAGTTTCTGTCTGGTTGACCTGTCCTTTGGTGAGAGAGGAGTGTTGAAATCTCCTACTATTAGTGTGTAGGGTTTGATGTGTGCGTTGAGTTCTAGTAATATTTCCTTTATGTATGTGGATGCTTTTTTATTAGGGGCATATATATTTAGGATTGAGACTTCATCCTGATGGATTATTCCGTTTAAGAGTATGAAATTTCCATCGCTTCGGATTGATTTTAGTTTGAAGTCGATTTTGTTCGATATTTGTATAGCCATACCTGCTTGTTTCTTAGGGCCCTTTGATTGAAAAACCTTTTCCCAACCCTTTACTCTGAGATAATGTCTGTCTTTGTGGTTGATGTGTGTTTCTTGTAAACAACAGAATGTTGGATCCTGTTTTTGTATCCATTCTCTTAACCTGTGCCTTTTTATGGGTGAATTGAGTCCATTGATATTAAGTGATATTAATGACCAGAGGTTATTAACTGTGGTTATTTTTTTTAGGGTTGTAGAGTTTGTGTGTTTCCCTTCTTTGAGTTGTGCCAGTGGAGGGCTCTTCGATATCTGTGTTATTTGCTTCCTTTAGTTGTGGTTTTCTTTCTAGTAATTTCTGTAAGGCTGGGTTTGTGTCTATGTATTGCTTAAATTTGTTTTTATCCTGAAATATCTTGTTTTCTCCATCAATGTTGAATGAAAGCTTTGCTGGGCATAGTAGTTTGGGCTTGCATCCATGGTTTCTTACTGTCTGCAGCACATCTATCCAAGAACTTCTGGCTTTCATGGTTTTCATAGGGAAGTCAGGTGTAATTCTGATAGGTTTACCTTTATATGTTACTTGACCTTTTTCTTTTGCAGCTCTTAGTATTCTTTCTTTATTCTGTATGTTTTGTGTTTTGATTATTTTATCAAATATAATGTCTTTTATATTTTCTAAAAGAGGGGATGTCTTTATTTGATCCAGTCTATTTGGTGTTCTGTATGCTTCTTGTACCTTCATAGGCATATCCATCTTTAGGTTGGGAAAGTTTTCTTCTATAATTTTGTTGAATATATTTTCTGGGCCTTTGAGCTGTGCTTCTTCTCCTTCTTCTACCCCTATTATTCTTAGGTTTGGTCTTTTTACGGTGTCCCAGATTTCCTGGGTGTTTTGTGTTAAGAATTTGTGGGATTTGTTGTTTTCTTTGATCAATGAGTTTATTTTTCTCTATAGTATCTTCAGCATGTGAGATTCTTTCTTCTATCTCTTGTATTCTGTTGGTTATACTTGTCTCTGCAGTTCCTGTTCATTTACCCAGATTTTCCATCTCCAGCCTTCCCTCCATTTCTGTTTTCTTCATTACCTCCATTTCAGTATTTAAGACTTGAACTTTTTCCTTTACCTGTTTGATTGCTTTTTCTTGGTTTTCTAGGGTATCTTTGAGGAATTTATTCATTTCTTCTAACTTTTTGTTAGTTTTCTCTTCCCTTTCTTCAAAGGCATTTTTCACCTCTTCTTTAAAGGTCTCTATCACTTTCATAAAGTTTTGTTTAAAGTCGATTTCTTCTACTTCTTCTGGGTTTGGTTGCTCTGGTGTTCCTGTTGCATACTCATTGGTTTCTGGTGTTATCATGTTGCTTTTCAGGTTGTCAGAGGAATTCTCAGATTGGCGCCTGCCCATATCTTCCTTAGATTGCAGTCAGGGGAGTCTCAGTGGGTGGGGACCTCCCAGGAAGGCTTGTACACACTCACCCCTATGGATAGCTGATCTCAGTGCAGGAAATAGAAGTCCCATCTGGACTTCTGATCTGTCTGGACCTCCGATCTCAGCACAGGAAGAGAGAGGACTGGTGTTCCAAGGACCCACAGAGGAAACGGCAAACTTGTGCGGGTGGGGGGTAGGGGTGGAGGTTTGTGAAGAACAAAGAGGCCCGCTGAAGCAGGCTCCCTCGGGGACCCCAGGCGTGCACAAATTTACCAATCTGCACCTCCGGTCTCAGCACAGGAAGAGAGAGTCCTGTTGTTCCAAGGACCACAGAAGAATGGGCAAACTTTCGGGGGGGAATGCAGGGTCATGTTGAACAAAGAGACCCATGGGGACCTTACTGCTGGGTGTGCACAACCTTACCAGTCTGCCTAATTCAAGAATTTAAATCCAGGAATTTAATAACCTTTATGCTTATACTATGGATGGTATTCTGCAAAGCTTATATGGTATTTCTGATACATCCATTTATTGAATATTAGGATTTCGTTTTCTTTTTCATACTAGATCCTTAAGAAAATGGCTTGATAACAGAGCCAAGAATCAGGCACTTTTAGATATGATACAGATTTTACAGACTGATAATGAACAGCTAGGTAACAGGATTAATACCATTGATAATCAAAAGTTAGCTGAAAAAATTAATACCATTGAAAAGGATAGCATTAATTTGGCAGACAAAATTCAGTCCATGTCAAAGGGAACCGAGAAATTATCAGAAAGAATTCATACTGGTGAATTTGACAATCAAAATCTGTTAAAACTTTATGTTAGGTTAGCAGATAGAGTATCTCTCCAGGAAGGCAGTCTGCATGCTATCTCAATAATATCCATGAGATGTTAACTTTAAAGGAAAAACGTCATACTGGAATCACATGTGCAGAATAAGTACCAGAGGCTAGGTGCCTAAAAGAAATCACTAGAAATATATACAGGCCAAGAGATTCAGGCTTTACAAAAGACACTAGTAAAAAGATTTAAAATGATTGAGGAAATTATCAGAGCTGATGGGCAGGGAGATAAAGTAAAAGAACAGAGTTTAACATTGCCAGTATGTGTCTGAGTCAGAGATTGCTTACACAGGGTTTTAGCTTCCTACCATGTACTCACCTCTGAAAAAGCATCAAGTTCTAAATGCCCAAAAGGATCAAAAGAATGTAGAAGGATACCTATAGGTATGAATGGTCTAAAAGTAATTAAGCAAGCAGTAACATCTTATGCCTTGTATTCACCATTTGTTAAGAAGATGGTAAAAACATGGGCTTCCAACAATAAGGCTACACCACACAATTGGCTTCAGTTAGCTTCAACAGTCCTGGAAAATGGGCCACAACTATTGTGAAAATCCTATTGGTGAGAAGAGGCAAAAATTTAGAACAACTGTGAAAAGAAAAAAAAACTTGAGGCTTTCCAAGATCAAATTCATGTCAAGGGAACGTATGCTGACTCACGGGCTCAACCATGAACAAATCTTGTCCCTATGCCACAAATCAGCCTTAAATGCTTGGGACAGGATTCAAAAACTAGGAAAATAAATTGAATCATATATTAGGGTTAAACAGGGCTAAAGAGACCCTTTAGTGACTTCTTACAAAGACAAACTAAGGCTGTACAAATAGGAGTAAGAGACCCAAACGGGAGGAATACTTATTGAATCTCTGGATTTTGAAAATGCCAACTTACAATGCAAAAAGATACATGGACCTTTAAAGGTTAGATCAACACCAATGGATGAGTAGATGCTGCATACAATGACCATTGAGATATTTGAATAAATACCAAGCCTTGGGTAGGAGAGGCAATTTCCAAAGTCATGAGGAGACATTAAAATGCTCAATGTTTTAATTGTGGTAGAATAGGACATCTGAGAAGGGATTGTAAACAAGGCATTCCTAGAAATAATGTCTCCTCTGGGAATGGCAAAAATCAAAAGTATCAACCTTCTGGATTATGTAGGAAATGTGGCAAAAGCCAAAATTGGACCAATGAATGCAAATCAACAACAGGCAGACAAGGCAACCTGATACCATCAGGAAACACCCTGCAGGGCCTCTTGCAGTCCCCAAATCAAACATGGTCCAGTCATTCCCAGTCATTATGGAGGACCTGTCTCACCAGGAAAATTAAAAATTTCACTGCCTACTCTAAAAAATCCATACCATTATGGATGATGGATTAAACATGTAGGATGAATCAAAAATTCCAAAAGGAAATAGGAAGCATATATTTTGGCAACTTCTATAAATGATCAAAGTCCAAAGCTAAGAGTGCCTATAAATAACATTAATTGAGGGATTCCTAGACACAGGTGCAGCAGTGAGTATCATTACTCCAGAATCTTGGCATCCAAATTGGCCTCTTCAAGATGCAGATGGTCAATTCCTAGCAATTGAAACCCTATCTCAACTGAAACAAAGCACAAAATGGGTTGAATGCATAGGGCCAGAAGGGCAGAGAAGAAGGATGAGGCCATATGTCCCTAATATCTCAGTGAATTTATGGGGTCATGACCTGCTGAAGCAATGCAATACCCAGATTCAAGTTCCTGAAGTCCCCAAAACTCATGTTTTTGGAAGGGTATTATAAGGTACTATACATAAAGGTCAGCAGCCATTCAGGCTATACAAGAACATGAAGCAACTAGCAACCGTTTAGAGGTACCAATGGCCCTACCTTTAAAATGGTTAACTGAGAAATCTATACGGGTTAAACAATGGCCTTTAACAGAAGATAAACTGCAGGTTTTAGAACAACTAGTACAAGAGCAACTAGATGGTCAGCATATTGAAGAATAAACCAGCCTTTGGGATTGTCCTATATTTGTTGTTAAAATAAATCTGGAAAATAGAGAATGGTGACAGATCTAAGAGCTGTCAACAAGGTAATTTAACCTATGGGCCCTCTACAATCAGGAATACCTCTGCCTTCTCTATTACCAAAAGGATGGCTTATTATAATTATTGATCTAAAAGATTGTTTCTTTACTATACTTTTAGAAGAAAAGGACAGAAAAAAATTGCCTTAACAGTGCCTACTTATAATAATTCTCAGGCTACAAGGAGATACCAGTGGACCATCCTCCCACAAGGAATGCTCAATAGCTCACCCTGTGCCAATACTTTGTAAGTCAGCTATTGAAAACAATACATAAACAATTTCCTAAATCTATAATTTACCATTCCATGGATGACATTTTGCTATCCAATCCAAATGTAAATACTTTAGAAAGAATGTTTGAAAAAGTAAAGAAAGTTTTGCCTAAATAGGGATTACAAACTGATCCTGAAATAATAAAAACAGGAGATTCTGTCAATTACCTAGGTTAGAAAATAGGTTTACAGAAAAATTAGAACACAAAAGGCATAAATTAGGAGAGACTGATTACAGACTCTTAATGACTTTCAAAGGAGACATTTCCAGTATATGACAGGCTGCAAGGAAAACACCTCATCTGATATTCATTTAAACAAAACCTTAAATGGTGATGAAGACTTAAATAGTTCCACAAAATTAATTCAGCTGATGCTGAAAAAGAATTGACTGTCATTGAAGAGAAATTACTTAGGCACATGTGGATAGGTTGAATCCAAATTTTAATTGCATTCTAGTCATATTACCTTCCAGAGTTTTCCCTACAGGAATTTTAATGCAGAGGGAAGGTATTATTTTAGAATGGATCTTTTCCCCACATAAACCAAGTAAAGAATTAAAAACTTATGTGGAAAAGGTCTCTGAATTAACTATAAAAGGCAAATAGAGACTTTGTCAATTAGCGGTAATAGACCCAGAAGAGATTATAGTGCATTTTACTACTGATGAAATTATAAAATTATGGGAAGACAATGAAACCTGGCAAAGAGCTTGTGCTAATTTTTAGGAGAGATTCATAACAATTATCCCAAAAGGAATAGAATTAACCTTATAAATAGAACTACTTGGATCCTTCCCTGAATTGTATGCAACACACCAATAACTAGAGCCTGTGCATTCTATACTGATGCAAATAAATCAGAAAAGGCAGGTTACAAATCAGAAGATATAAGTAAGGTTGATCAAAGCCCTTATAATTCTGTCCAAAAGGCAGAATTATATGCTATTCTCTTGGTACTAAAGGATTTTGAAAACCCTCTAAATATAGCTACTGATTCACAATATGCAAAAAGAATTGTCTTGCATATTGAAACCACAGAATTTATATCGGATGATACAGAATTGACTTCATTATTGATTTAGGTTCAAGACATAATCAGGAATAGGCTTTGTCCCATATACATAATATACAATCTATCCCATATGTGTCTGCCAGGTCCTCTAGCACAAGGTAATGCAGAAATTGACTGATTATTGTTTGGAAGTGTGATGAAGGTCTCAGAAATTTATAAAAAACGTAATGTCAAAGCAAAGGTTTAAAGAAAGAGTTTTCTATAACATGGCAACAAGCTAAGGAGATTATAAAGAAATGTTCTACTTGCTCTTTCTATAACCAAACACCACTACCTGCAGGGAGTAACCCAAAGGGTACTCAAAGGTATGAAATCTCGCAGATAAATATGTTATAATTTGCAGATTTGGGAAAATTAAAATATGTACACCACACCATTGACATTTATTCATGTTTCAATGGGCAACTTCCTTGAGGTCAGAAAGGGCTGCTTCAGTAATAATGAATTTATTAGAAATTATGACCATCATGGGTATACCTGCACAAATAAAGATACATAATGGTCCAGCATATGTATCTAAGAACATGAAACAGTTTTTTTGCTTATTCTAATATAAAGCATATTACAGGCGTACCAAACAATCCTACAGGTCAGGCAGTATAGAAAGATCTATAAAAGAACTATAAAGGATATGCTAAACAAACAGAAAGGGACAGAAAATACCCCCAGAAATAGATTGCATAATGCTTTATTAACCTTAAATTTTCTTAACACTAATGAGAAAGGAACAACAGCATCAGAGAGACACTGGATAATAGAAAAAAACTTCTGAATTAAATCAGCTGGTGTATTTCAAGGAAGTATTGACCTCACAATGGAAACAAGGAGATGTGCTATGTTGGGGAATAGGTTTTGCTCTTTTTTTCACAGGAGAAGAAAAGCTATGGATACCATCAAAATTGATAAAAAGAGAAACCTCTTGAGAAAGAGAAATGACGGCTTATCCACAGAGGTGACAGCCATACAGGTGGTAAGGATACCTCATTAAGGTTGGGGCAGGGTTCTCTTCTTGCCTTTGCAGGAGAATACTCATCTTCAAAAAGTCAAGAGACCCTGAACATCTAGATGCCTAAAGAGGAAAAGATAACTATACAGATAGGATCACCAAGTAAAGAGAATTATGACTCACAAGGACAGATCATCTGAGGCTAAAAATCACTGAATATATATATATATATATTCAGCATGCATATATATGTATATATATATGTATATGACAGTAGAATAACAGTCATAAATCACTTAAAATCCAAAGTTGGATTTGGAGTTGGATGATTGTTCTGTCCTTCTCTAAATCCAAGAAAGTTGTTAAAAGAAAAATTCAGAGTTTCTCTCTCATGTCAGGTGTCATTTGGTATGGGACAGAAAGAAGAAAGAATTTGGGAAAAATTTTACTTTTCTCCATACCTATTTTTGTCTCTGTCATACCTTTAGTTGAATATATATCTATATAAATAATGTTTAAGTTTTCCACAATGAACAATGAATTTTCCTGCAGTAATCTTTGAAATTTCCAGGAAGAAGGTGGGGCCCCACAACAACTACTACACCTGGTTGATACGACATCATGATACTGATAGCACTACTATAAGACTGGTTTTGGGTACCAGCTGCTCAAGAAGATTCCAACTCGGTTACTTGAAATGGTGCACCTTTTCAATGTTCTGGCCAGAAGTTCAACTAGGAACCTCAGAAAAACTCTATCAAATACTCAGCCTATTTGCAATTATACCAGACAGTAATCTTGAAACTTAACCATTATTTTACATTTACAGGATCCCATGGAAAGAACATTACCCCCATGACAGCTGTAAGTAATTCCAGGAGACAACGTCCCTGCTCCCAACATAGGTTGTCTTCAGGGATAGGGACATCAATTAGGGGATTATTATAACAGGTACAGGGTTGAGAGTTGGGATGGAATTTATGTAGGCTCAGGGGTCTCTATGAAAAAAGGGAAATTGGATGAAATAATAGGTAGATTAGTGTGAAGTTACTCACACAAATAATAATAGTGAGTAATAGAGTAAATACTTGTGAGCTATTATTTTTAGGCAATTTACATTGGTATAGATTCTTGCATATTGATACAAATTCAAATTATATTTGTTATATTGAATATGCTCCTATTTCTGATTACAATATTTGTACACCTAGACAAAGTTATTTTGTTATATTGTATTCATGCATGCTTCTACCTCTGCTTAAGATATTTTGTATATTAATATAATTTTAGGATATATTTATTAAATTGCAATATACATTTCTACCTCTGATCAAGATACTTATATATTGTTTACATTTTGAGGTCACTGTCCTCATTTGTTGCACAGTTGTTTAAAGATTGCTTAATATTGTAATATAAAGTCTTAGCCTTTAAGTTAAATAGGTATTAAGAATTATAGGTCAATAGTCATCCACGTTTATCATACTTATAATCAGACTAAATCAGTTTCCTTAGATACATATAGATTATATTCTGCATAGATTAGGTAATCTTCAACCACTTTCAAGAGCTGTAGAGTATGACATTTAAATAACTTAGGGTTCTGTTGATGTGAGACACAATTGCTCCTGGCAGAACCCATCTATTCCCAAGAGAATGTTGAGCACCGAAGACATTCCACTTGAAGCTTGTCTTTTTGTTGGCAAAACTGGCCTTTGTTAAGGAAATGACCATGCCTTGACCACTGACAAAATGCATAGTATCCAGACAGGACAAGCAGGATACAATAAAAAAAGACTGTCAAATCTTGCCAAGACAGGATAAGATGGTTTTGAAAACTTCCCTGCCTCGGAAAATGGTCTGTCAGTTACTCTAGGCCTTAGCCAAAGTTAGTTACTCCAATGTTGCAAATGAGACTTTGAATGATTGCCCAGGTAGCCAGTTGTCTCTGTCATTTATTGCACATTTTTGAAGTTGCTTGATTGCACTTCTGTTTACTCAAGTAATATTACTTCCCTTCTCAGGTCTTTGATGGGGTTGAAGACTAGACAGTCATAGTTACTTTACTCTCATGACTTGTCCAAGCTATTTCTAATACAAAAAATACAAAACTTTGACTATTTAGGATAGGATAATTATTGAAACATTTAGCATATATTTCTTGCTTTATAATGTTTATGCTGGTTGTAATTCTAATTTTTATACTTGATATTTGTTCTTATTATATTTAGTTTTGTATTAGGCTTAGAACTCCCCCTTTTAAACAAAAGGAGGAGATGCTGTAGGAACTCCTTCAGCCAGTAACGTTTAAGATACCAGCCCATTGGGTGTGGCTTATTATACTATAAATGCTGATGTAAAGTAAGTGCTCACTCTCTCATCTGGTTGTTGGATTTGGCTCTTGTTCCCCATTTGTGCAGAGGACTGTGATCTGTGAGTCTACCCCTAAATAAATAGCCCTTTATTATACTCAATTCTGAGCTAGTGTGAATTATTTTGTAACTTCTATCATCAACCTGGCCTTTGACTGCGTGGACATGTCTTCCTTGCAATTGAATTTTTTTTGTTAGAAAGAAGAAATCTTGTTCCAGGGTGTGAGAGGGGTTGTTTGGAGTCAGGATGTAACTCCAAGCCTATGAGACCTGCGAAGTATTTTGGTTTTAAGGATTCATTGCTAGAGCTTCTCACCAGATAGTCCTGAATTTTGAAAATCCTTGGTAACTTGAGCTGAAGCTGCTGTTGGAACTGGAGCTTAAGCTGAGGCTGGACCTTCAGTAACTGCAGAGGAAATTTGGGGCTTTAAATGTCTTGGGGTGACCAGAGTGGGACTTAAAACTTAAGCATGTCCCCTTGGAGACTATACATGGCACCCTCCCAGGTCTAATGGAAAATATCGTTACAGAAACACCTCCTCTCTCTCTCTCTCTCTCTCTCTCTCACACACACACACACACACACACACACACACAAGGTAATCTGGCACTCTTGATGCCAAGAGGGTAGTAGGAAGGGAGATGGACTAGGACTAGGACTTGACACCAAAGTGTCAAGGGAAGCTTCAGCTAGAAAATCAGGGGTTTTACTTGGATCCCTGATGTCTAAGTCCTTAAGACCCAATTGGAACAATAAAATGGATCCATTGTGGTACCCCATGAAGCCAAAAACCACATCCAATCACAGATGCACATTTGTTCACCATCCTCAACACTCCCAAGTTGCCTCAAACAATGAAGAAGTGTTGAGGGTGAGGTGTTATAACAAGTGTACAAGTGGTTTATTAGGAAATGGCTATTCAAGCAGCAGGAGAGAGGGAATAGACTCAGATAAGGATATACTACTCCTTCACTCAAAACTTTACACGAGTTCTAAGTGTTTCTCCAGGTATGGTACACACACTAAAAATTTTCTTGGAGCAAGAGCTTTTGTTCCCTTGTTTTACAGGTTGTCTTACTTCAATTGTTTCCAAGGATCTCTGGTACAAAGTTGCCAACAGCAGTGTCTCTCTGTGGACAATAGAGGGCACAGGTAAACCTGCCAGTCATAATGCCTTTGGGATCTTGACAACATCTGGAGATTGGGGTGCATTGGGAAACTTTCAAGTGTTTGAAGACCTGGGTACATAAGAGGGCATGATTGTACTCAGAAAGTTTGTTTCATTGGTACTTCTGGGGACAATCTTGACCTGGGAAACTTTTAAGGTCTGGATGGAGGTGGAGATTTGATGGCATTGGGAATCCTGGGGAAATAAAGGGACATATGAGACATTGAAACTTCATTTGCTTGCAATGAATGATGCCATTGGAGGGCTGATTACACTTGGGTTCCTGTGGATACCCAGGTACTTAGAACATTTGGAAATACAAATTACTTTCAGGCTTTGAATGCATTTGGAAGTCTGGTTCCATGGGTGCCTGTGAGGACATTTGGTAACATGTATTCAATGGGAGACATTGAGTTGTTTAAAAAAGTTCAGTTTATAGGGAAGTATGTATCTGTTGGAGGACCTCCAGGCACTGGGATATATGGATACATACTGAGATTTGATCCACTGGAGTACTGTCCTCTACTGGAGAAAATTGGAGGAGGGAAATGGGTAGAGGAGATCCACACTCTTCAGGTTTTACTCATCAAGTCTTCCCAGCATTTGCAAATTGATATCAGACTGCCCTGGAGCAGGGATGACATTAGTGCCTCATCTTTTCTCTCTACATGTCATAATGTCTCATTTAACCCTAAGTTTTCTAAACAGTGGAATAAACATATAGCTCCTGTGATAATTCAAAACTGTCATCCCAGAAAAGCTGGCAGTGGAGAGGAAGCTCACACATATTATAGCAATCCCAGGTCCTCTGTTCTTTTCCTGGTGCCCTGTGTCTCCAACCTAAAGGGTTTCTGGGGCAGGCAATCACAGGTGTCTCCATCTAACACTCACCATTAACACAGTAGCTATTTTGTATAATTCACCCTGGATATCAGCTGTCTCTCCTATATTACCAGATCATTCCTGGTGATGGAAGCTCTACTCCAAGAACCTGAACTGAAATGACTTATTCATGCAGAACCCTCCCTTAGCTCCACACTTTATCTGCTCACCTCCAGCAGAATCTGACACTCTGTGACCCCAACTCAATGGATATAACTATCTTTCTTTATTGGGCAGATATACTGCATGCTACTTTTCTAGGGAGCTTACAAACTAACAAATCTTTGGCCAATGCATGGGATTCCTGCACTCTTGAAGCTCTATTCCAGAAATTTCCTGGCCTCCACTTGCTGTTGTCATTTTCAGCAAATGTGACTCTACTTCGATTCTGGTCAAGGGCTCCTCCAAATTCCTTCCTATTACTTTTATTTATTGGGCCTTCTGTATCAATAGCTTCCCTGCTTTCCTTATTTCTGCTTTATTTCTTTCCTTTCTGCTTGTTGACATGCAGCCTTCCTTGCTTTCTGTATTTATTTCTTATTTTTCTTTGTTAAATTGGGATAGGGTTTCTGTTGTAGTAGGCTACTAGTTCATTTCCAAACCACCCAGCAGCTCAGACATGAAATAATCACATAGAAACTAAATTACTTAAAATACCATTTGTCTGATAGCTTAAGCATATGTCTGGTTAACTCTTACATCATAATTTAACCCATCTCTATTAATCTGTGCATCACCACGAGGTCATGGTATACCAGCAAAGTTTCAGCGTGTCTGTCTCCTGCAGCTCCATGGCTTCTCTAAACTACACCTTCTTCCTCCCACAATTCAATTTAATTTTTCCCACCAACCTCTATTCTGCCCTGCTATAGGTCCAAAGAAGTTTGTTTATTAATAGTAATCACAGCATACAGAGGGGAATCCCAATTTCTGTCTAAATGAAAAGGAAGGTTTTAACTTTAGCATAGTAAAAATACAAAACAGGTATCAAACAAGAATCACAGTTATAATATTTATATCTACTTTATCTTTTATCATAACTAAGGAAAACTATAATTATAACTATCTATCCTTGAACTCCATCACAGATTCCAGAAGGATATAACATTACCTAAGTTAACAGAAAGTACATTGTAAGCAACTTCCAAAACTCTAAAAATAACAAAGACATCTTGTTACCTGGACAGTCACCCAAAGTTCTTCTGTACCACTGGGGCATCCAACTTCAGCCTACAAGCCCACAGTATCCAGCAGACTTTACCAGGGAAACAAGAAATATCAAAGATATTTCCATCTATATTGTCAGTTTGCTAGTCACTTTTTTCTGTGTCCTGCAGAATGTCTGGCAGAGTCTTTCATGAAGCAGGAACCCCAAAGGATCATCTCACCTTTAGGAAAGCTCATTAGTCATTCTTCTGTGGGTCCTTAATGTCCAGTTCATACAGTATAACATCAAGTAGTCTAGGCAAGATCAGTTTCTTGCCCAAATGGCTAACAAGCCCCATAAGAAGCCTATTTGATGCCCTTCATCTTCTTTAAGTAGATTGGTACTGCTAGGAGCAGATATGTCTCATTGTCATGAAAGGTTCTAAGTTCTTAAAACATTTTAAATGCCAGATTCTGAAAGGCTCTGAAAGATTTGAAGAATACCTAACTGAAATACACCTCTATATATCTAGAAAAACCTAACTAAATGACTGCTAGCTTGACTATTATAGATGATTATCTATTAACCTATACTTCTTAAATATACATTATCATTTTAAATGAGCTGCACAATAACAATACCTTAATCAAGAGCAGAACTATACATCAATAGAACAAGATCTATACTAATGCAAATTTTTCATATCTATATCATATCCCCCTTTAAATGTAAACAAACATTTATTTATAAACAATCATTTAGGGAATTTGGGCATAGTTCTCTCCAAACTGCTTCCTGAATTTTCTTGGGCAAAGTAATTTTTGAGGGGTGTTCAAGGAGATCTTTCAGAGGGTCTTGGTCCATTAAACCACATTAGTGTGGAATTAATACACATGTTCTCATCTTCTGTGGAAACAAAAGCAGAACCTCTTTTCCAAAGCAACAAATCCTTAGACCCAAATTTTGGAATCCAGATACCTTTAAAATGTGTAGGTTAGTTTAGTTTAGAAGCCATACAATGAAATGTCTCTCTGTACTTAGCTCCTTCACAGTCAAAAAAATTCAAAGAAAACACAATAATATACATAATCAACACACTGTGTATATTCCTTCTTTACATGACTTAGTTTTTTTTACTCTTACGCTATTACTTTTCTACACATTTACTCTGTCTCTTTCAAGACTTTGTTTTATTTTTAAAAACAATTTACTTCTTTTTATAACTCACTATATTCTTTTCTCTTCTCTCTCCCAAGCCTATGTACATTTATCCAACACTGTGACCCATTTAGAGGTCTTCTCCATCTGATTTTGTCCTTATTGCATATCTGTAATTATCTTGTGACCAGGAGCACTTTTTTAATGCTAAGTGGGCATGGCTAAGACCAGCTCTGCAGTCCTGCTTGCTTGCTCCATGCAGTCCAGCATTGTGGAAACATGTTTGCTGCCTCTGAGAACCATGCACATTGCCCAATTTTCAGGCACACAGAGGGTCTTATGTTGTCACTTAGCAAGTTATAGCACTCTGCTCACAAACCCCATTTAAATGCTTCATAGCCTGATCTCCCAAAAAAGACAGAGGCATTTGTGCTGGCAAGCCAGAAAGCCACTGTATTTTTAAAAAGCCACCCAGTTTTTACTGTACCTCTCTTAAAGCAGCCATGGTGCCCTAGTTTGCCATGAGCTGATCTAAAAAATAATGTGGCTACCAAGAAATTGTGCTAAACTCTGTTCTTTTTTGCTTAGAATTTCTTTTCAAGTTCTCTCAGGTTTTATGTGGATTTAGCTAGCACACGTTGGAGTGCCAATATGTAGTTGCTGGCTTCCTTGCTTTCCTTATTTATTTCTTATTTTTCTTTGTAAAATTGGAGTAGGGTTCCTCTGTACAGTCCTTTTGTCCTATATTTCACTCTATAGATTAGGTCAGACTCAAAATCACAGAGAATCCATATCCTCTGCCTCCTTGGTGCTAAGTTTGGTCACCCCAACTTGATGGGGAAGGGCCTGCTCAGCATTGGAACTTCCTGTCTCTCAGTCTTTCAGCAATGGTGATCCCACCCAATCCTTCTACCAGGATAATTCATCTAGAGTCTTACTCTGGTCCTGAAAGTCAGTGGATTCCCAGGTATCCAGAGATGCCTCCTGGAAAGTGCTATATGCATAGGCCTGATGGTGGCTTAGATTCTGTTCACAGATTGGCCCCAAACTAAATGAGTATTTAGTAGACAAGACTGATGTCTTGTGTGAGGAATTGACCTGCATTTAATCAGTACCAAGGAACCCTCAGTTTGTTTCCCAGTGTACAGCTACTCCCAATTTTAGAAATACAGATTCACCAACTGACTTTTTGCTTATTCAGGAAGTCTGTATCAGGACATACCTCTGTTTACTGGACCAAACCCCAGAAAGCTATCTTGACATCTACAAGTGATGTAAATTAACTATAAAGTCAGATGCAAACTTAACCAAGCAGTCCCAGGTGAGATTCATTGACAAAGCACTTGCCCACCTTCTTGAAAGATCAGTAGTCAAGCCCATTTAATGATTCTTCACACCAGGTTGTTATGGCATGGCTATATTGAAGTAGAGAAAGGAGGATCAGGACTAGAAGGTCAGGCCTGTCTACAACAAAGCAGCTCCAAAAACTGTCTGGGTTACAGGAGACCTTACCTTTGAAGAAAAAAAAAACATCAAGAAACAAGAGAAAAAAATCTCTAAATGAGTATCTAGGTGTTTTAATGAGAAGAATAATCCTACATTCTTAACATTCTCAAAGGCTACATAATTCAGACCTGGGGCTACACACCTGTAATGACAGCTACTTAGGAAGTTGCACCAGCAGAGCTGCACATTCAAAAGCCTGGGCTACAGAGTGACTTTGAGGTCAACCAGAGAATTGTGGCCAAAATTATCATTAAATATAAGAGAGGGTGCAGATGTGAAATTTCTAAGTTGGAAACCACTTTCCGTTTTCACTATGGACAGGTATCTGGTTCAATCTCTAGTCTTGAGGAGACAAAGAGAAAGGAGAGAAAACGGCAAAGGATTAAATTATATGAGGAAGTAATACCTTGAGGCAAATGAGGGCAAATAATCTGGTGTGTGTGGAAATGAATCTTCAGGCTTCAGCCTTGTTCTCATGAGTGCACCATAAGCCTCAGAGACACACCCAGTATAAGAGGAGTAATTTAAAACTTTTAAATTATATTTTATCTCATGTAAGTGTTGTGAAGTCACAAGTAGATGACAGTAAAAAGTTGCAGAATTAGTTGTTCTGCTAATGCTGCCACCTGGTCAGCCCTTTTGGGTTAAACAGAAAAGTAATTACTGACTCTAGAGAAAAATATTTTATACAATATGTTTTAATAACCTTGGCATGTGGTTTACTTTTAATCATAGGATTCAAAAGACAGAAGCATTAGGATCTCTTTGACATTCTAGCTATCATTGTCTACATTACACTTTCCAGTACAGCTGGAGTTACACAGAAAAAGAAAAATGTCCCTAAATACTCAAATATGCATTTAGGGATGTGTATATATGTAATTTCATATTCTTCCAGTCTCCCAGTTCCTCCCCACGTTGTGGCCCCAGTCGCTATATTGTGGCCCCAGCACCCACGTTGTGGGCCATACAACTTTGGGGGGTTTCTCTTATATAAAAATAAATAATTAGGTAAGTACATTAATAAATTCCACATATATACACATGCAAAATCATATGGTATCCATTTAAGCCAACTACTTTTAACTTGAACATTGTGCCTACACTAAACTATGATTGTTTTCCTCAGAGTTAGCAAACTATAAGGGTTGGGTAGTGGTAGCACACACCTTTAACCCCAACACTGGAGAGGTAGGCAGATCTCTGACTTCAAGGCCAGCCTATTCTACAAAGTGAGTTCCAAGACAGCTCTTGGGGACCAACCAACAAAAATACCTCTTGCCCGGGTGAAGGCACAGGTATTTAGAAAATATTAGTAAAGAATATGAAGACACGAATAAAAATAATAAAATGGAGAAACATATAGAATAGCATCAGGAAGGAGTTCCAGTAAGTACTGGGATTTGCCGTGTTTAATTTTCAATTGCTTAAAATAACCCTGACCCCAAAAGGTAGGAGTAAGATAAAAACTGCATTAACATTATACAAGAAAATGAATAGACCAGTTGAAAGTTGCGGGCTACATTCATAGTTAAACATTCTGTTACTAGAACAAATCAAGTCATGCTTATACCTTAGACCAAAATATTCTGTAGGCAAACCATTCCCTAGGTGGAATCCAAAGTTATCTCCTTAAGGGAACTGAAACATGCTTGGATCCTTAGACTTTTGTTTGAAGTAGTAACATATATACTTCTATATTCTTGAAATACAAGGTCTGGCTATTAGCCACATCTGATGACAATAACTTTGAGAGATCAGAACTCTCTGATCTAAATCTAGGTGGGATCTTTGTTTGAGGTAGAAGCACAATTAACCTTGAAGACCTAGAGGTGAGTTCAAACTCTCTGATCTTTGGTCAATGTGGAAACAGGCTCACATTTTTAGGCCTCCACAGACAGCCAGAGTTACACAGAGAAATTCTGTCTCAGGGGAGAAAAACTTTACATGGGATGTTAAGAGTAGTGCTGCTCTTCCAGGGTACCTGAGTTAAATTCCCCGCACCCATAGTGCACCTCACAACTGTTGGCAACTAATGGCTGGGAATCAGCAACACTTCCCTAGAAAACAAAACACCAAAAAAATAAAATAAAATTATTTTTAAAAGGTGGTGAAAATCACTATAAGGAACTCCAATAAAGCTCATTGTTCACACATTTGGCTTTTGGTGATATCTGTGCTCTTTTTCTGTCACTAGTTCCATGTCTGGAGTGAGTAGACAATTGTGTGTTGTATCTCTACAGGAAAAATGTTGTCAAAGAGAAAGATCTGACAGTAAGGTAAAATTTAGAATATAAAACAAAGTGGTGCACACCTTTAAACCCAGAACTCAGGGAGTAAGAGGCAGGTGGATGATGTGGGATTCTTCTCTGTATGCTGTAAATATGTTTTATTACCATTGGTTAATGAATCAAGATACTTTGACCAATGGCTTAGCAGAGTAAAGCCAGATGGGAAATCCAAGTAGAGATATAGAACATAAGTAGGCAGAGTCATGGAGAAGCCTTATAGCTGCCAATAGAGAAGGACAAGTGGGAACTTTACCCAGAAAGCCACAGCCTCGTGGCAATACACAGATTAATAGAAATGGGTTAATTTAAGATATAAGAGTTAGCTAGAAATATGCCTGAGTCATTGACCAAAACAGTGTTATAATTAGTACAGCTTCTATATGATTTTTCGGGGCAGGCAGATCTTTGTGAATTTGAGGCCAGCCTGGTCTAGAGAATGAGTTCTATTCCAGGACTGCTGGAGATACACAGAGAAACCCAATCTTGAAAAAACATAAAGAACAAGCATCCATAACAGGGTGCAGTAACACACAAAGCTTTAATCCTAGCACTAGGGAGGAAGAGGTGGGCTGATGTCTATGAGTTCTAGGCCAGCATGGTCTACTTAAAAGTTCCATGAAAGCCAGGGATACAAAAAGAAACCCAGTTAAATGAATAAAAGAAAGAAAATAAGAAGTCAAATTTTAAACCTAGTATAGTACAGAACTATACTATATATGTATAGTTTATATATATGTACACACACACACACACACAAACTCTTTAGTATAGAACTAAAGAGAAATTCTCAAAAGATAGAACACAAATTCCTAACTATTTTGGAATAGGTTAAACAGGCTGGGTGTGGTGGTTTAGCACTTGAATCCGAACACTCAGGAGGCAGAGACTGGAAGATCATTCTGAAGGTCAATCCAGCCTGATCTACACAAGGATCTCTATAACAGCTAGATCTATTTGTAGAGAGATCTTATCCCAAAACAAACAGACAAACAACAGGCTTGGCAGTGGTGGCTCATACCTTTAATCCCAGCACTCAGCAGACAGAAGCAGGCAGATCTCAAGTTCAAGTCTAACTGGGTCTACCTGGTTTAAAAGACAGTCAAGGCTAAACACAGAAAGTCTATCTCAAAAAATAGATATACACCATATTTAGCAAATAGGCCAATGCAAATTAATACCAGTTTGAGATTTTACCTTACCTAGTCAGAATGGCCAAGATCAATAAAAAAAAAA